>JACCGJ010016165.1:0-50379 GCA_013407085.1 Atriophallophorus winterbourni | reverse complement strand
TATATATATTTTTGTTAAGAAACAGAAAGCTTGGACTGAAGCACAAGATAAAGCCACCAAAATGTTCAAACAAGTCAAGTACATCGGAGATTACACTCTAGGGAACGACGGAGAAAGCAGCCGCTAAAAACTGTTCAAGAGCAAGTTGAGCTGTGCCGCTTCGATTGAAGTCGTGTTGCGCGAAGGCGTTGGTAAGATTCTGCGATAGAGAAAATAAGAAGGAAACACTGAGAGAAAAAGAATAATGGTGGAACTAGGGACAAAATTTAACTTCATGGATAAGAAGATTATGAATTGGCTCTTTGGAAAAAGCAATAACACGCTAACGAAGCTTCACAACTATGGTTGTACGACAAAAGCTCTTCTCAGCATACATATAAATATGCAAGTCGATCATTGGGTAGACCGCACTTGCGGTACAAAGGCGTTTGTAAAAGTGATATAAAATCCCCTGGCATTTACCCTAAGGGTAAAGAAGAACTTAAACTGTAGGAGATGAAAATTAATGCGCTTATGATGTACATACATGATTGACATCAACTGAGTGAGGCCAACAACAACACCTTGTAGCATTCTCTTTACTGCGATGGAAGTTCTTTTTCTTTATCACAATGTTGTTTATTTCTGGTTGCGTTAGCATGAAATGGTGAAGGTGATAGTTTACCCACAGGACAGAGTGTTATTTTCCCGATTATTTTCGGTATACAATTTGCAGGTGACTATAGCGCGGAATCAACGTCAAGCATATTCTCCAAATGTGTAATCGCAGGGGATTGGAAGCACGGCCAACTCACTTTAAAGAAATACGCCAACTAAATACCCTGTCTAAAATCCATAGGGTCAATGAGCGAGTTCATAAAAACCTCGATGTTGAAGTTACTTGCACCGATTTCTTCGAGTGTTGCGCTGCACTCGGATCTCAATGCCACAAACCTACAGTAGGGAAGCGAAGCACAAGGATTGCAAACACTTGGAACTGCCTTCAGTAGCTACATTAGCTGAGTGTGAAAGTAATACCGGTACGCATCTACGCATATTTTTCTCGCTTCGCTCTAGACTTTGACAAGTTGGCAGTATACCGAAAGACTCAAGGTTGTTCCAGAAAAACGTTTAACTACCCAATTGGTGAGCAACAGAAAGCCAAAAAATCTATCGAAAGACCCCAGCATTTGTTTTTATTCTTTTATTGTTGTCCATCCGACTCCACCCTCAGTAACGATAAGCATTATAACCTCCCCAGAGCAGGGGATGTGAAACTTGTGTTCATAGTTTGCAGATACACGCGCACGTAAAAATCTTAATAAGTTTTTGGCAGTGAAAAGCTCTTGAGCGCACAACGGAAGAGAAAAAGAGCTGCGATAGCTTGGTCTATCAGTGCATGTTCTATTTGATCGATTTCAGGGGGCACAGAAGGTGATTTACTTTCACTTATTCGCCAGTCACTTAATTCCCAATTTGATAACTTCTGAAGGATGCAGAATACATTCAAATGAATTTATTTAACAGGGGAGATATGCAATTGATTTTAAGAACGTCAATCTTTCCGTAGTTGAGTATTGTTGAATTGCTCGAGATGTCCTGGCGCATATCTCAGCATACATCTTCCTCTGTTTAATATGAACCCCAGCACTTGCTTAAAAAACTGAGGCCGTATACTGTCGGCAATCCTTTCGCAAACCGCTAAGAAATGTCCACATGGTGGGATGCTGGAACATCAAACATGGAGTCACTTGGGAGGGACGGGAGAGTGCATGTTGTGTCTTTCCTTCTTATACTGTTTTGATGCCTGTTGAGTGTCTGTGAGATAGCACTTTTTTGAGGTAATGCCTTTAGAGTGCCTAATGACAGACCAAATGTAACCGAAGTCTGTGAGGCAGAGGGGGTTGCATTAATTTCTAACATTTTTCTTTTATTATAGCCGCCGCATTCTTCGCCAAAACCTCTTCTTTGTTGCACTCGTGGTTGTGAAGTGGGAAATTACGTACTTTATCATCGTTAGATGTAACTAATCTCGCTCTACACGTGTGTGTGTGACAAACTTATTACATCGCCAATTACTATTGCCATTATTTGATTGTTTCTCGAACCAAAACTCGTTTCCAGTGTAAATTAACGTCCTTCGACCTTTGCTACTTGTACCATATTCAAGAGTAATTGTATACATTTAAATATCTTCTTATCTTAAATACCTTCCCTGGGGATAAAGTGACGTGGGGATTAAGTGACCGGGCACAACATAAGGTTAGCGATACGTACCTTTAAAATGTTCACACACCCCGTCTATGCGCCTTTGCACGTTGAAAGATAGGCGAGCCATCTTCCCGTCACCCCCAGTTTATATGAGCTGTAATAAACGTCTGAAATTACCCATACCGCTGCAGATTCAGTTCCAGTAGCACTATAACTCCAACAACGTTACCAATCTTTCTTCAAACTCGTAACTGGTTTGCGCTAAATAAGCCTCAACGATACATCATGATTGCCGCACATTCATAGACTGCACGTGGGCTAAGACAGATATGAGAAAGAAATGGCAGTGAGACTCCGGCGTGTTTCGGCATGCAGCTCACTAACATTCACAAATCAATTAAGCATGGTGTTATCTGCAAAGTAGGGAAGTACTGAACGATTGCGTATCAGTGCAATAAGTCAGCGTGTAGACAACAACCACAAACAATTTGCGGTATTTATTGCGACATAGGACTATATTTCAGAAACCTTGTAGTCTTACTGCACACAGGCGTCCGTCAACTGGGATCCAGTCCAACAGGGCTACCTTGGCTCGTGCATGGATGTGCTCTCGTGCAGTACTTCTGAGCTGTGCAGCTAACACCGTGCTAAATCAATTTGCCATTGGTAGTGAGCAGCATGTGCAAATACGTTGGAGTCTCACTACCATTTCGATTTTCATTCTCGTATCTGTCAAGGTCTGGGCAACCTGAGAGTACCTTAGACCTCGTGTAATCTATGATTGTGGGCACTTTGCCTAGATCGAGCTCGCGATTTCATACAAGCATACCTCAGCTCTGACACCCAAAACCATTCCAACGGCAGCTTGATCGGATACCGTGTCATCATCATCACTGGACAAACAGAGACAAGATCAAGATATAATTATGTATACTCGTTTCCGGTAAGTATCAATCTCAAGGTCATCAATTGCATAAGCCAATGCCGCCGGTAGTCTAATGTGTGCTAACATCCGTAAATTTTAAGCAGCTAACTTGAACGGTATGCATGGTCGGAAAAGTGTTCTAGTGGCACTAAGAGCAGACGATATATTCGAAAAACAAATAAGTTGGTAGACCAAGATGAAAATGCTGCATCTATGAAAGGGCTACCAAGTAATTGGCTACAGAACTAAAAAACATTTGCCTGCGGTGCAATAGCACTGCGCATGGAAAGCAGAAAATACGCCAGTTTAGCAGTTTTAGTATAGTTGTTTGAAGGCGAGACACTACCTAGATTTTCACACCGAAGTAAGGTGTTAGAAAATTAGGCCTTACCCGGAGGGATTTGACTAAAGGCCTGGCCAATAAAGCTATTAATTGAGACTGAGGTCACTCGACTTCTATCGACTGACATTACTGGTATAAGTGGTGCGGCTGGTGCCTAGAGTATACCGCACAGCATAGCTTAATGAATCACAGAGGCACACAAACTAGTGCTTTACGCTGAGATCCAAGCTTAGCACGACGGCGCTGCTATAATCTCTTTCCTCCATCTGTTTAGGTCTGCACGGATGTGCAATTGTACAGTACTTCGTGCTGTGCGGCCAACTCCGTGCTAAATTGATTGGCCAGAGGTAGAGAGCTGCATGCTGAAATATGCTGGAGTCTCATTACCATTTCCTGCTCTTTTTTCTTCCTCATATCTGTCTAGGCCTGGGCAACCTGACAGTAACATAGCCCACGTGCAGTCTCTGACTGTGCGGCACTTTGCCTGGATCAGGCTTGTGCTTTCATACCATTCATGCCATACTAATCAACCATATAGCACCTGGGTCCACGTGCAGGCTATGACTGTGCGATACATTCTTGATAGAAACTGACAGTAACTATGCTCATGTGCAGTCTGATTGAGCTACACTTTGCCTGGATCAAGCTTGTGAATTCACACATGCATACATCATCATGCATCACTTGGTCTGTGCTTGCGATTTCTTGCATACATGCATATACGGATGTTGTTGTTGGATTTCTTTGAAAATACCGACCAGGCATGAACATAAAATGACTACATAATCAGTCAGGAAATATCGAATGATGAGTGAACAGATAAAGTAGGAAAGATAAGCAAGGGCGAGTTTCGCATCAAAACATTGCAGTACTTGTAAATGGAGCAAATCATTAAGAAGCCAGATCTCGGAATGAGTTTACAAGATTCACTGTTCTCGTAGAAAGGCTTAGGGCTACAAATCGGGTGCCGGGAGTCAGTTTTACTTGATACGAAAGATTGTTTTACGTACCAGACATACCCAATCGGTAATCTTAGCAAAATGTTTTTAGTTAAGGACCACCATTTGCTAGGTAACCACACCGATTATGAAAAAATAAGGTTGGCGACTATACTCAGCTGTACAGCACCATGTATTCCGATCAACATTTTTTACTATGGAGAATGCTTTGAATTTGTGAAACAGCAGAGTTACAAACCAGCTAAGCATACAAAGTTACTATCGCTGTAATGTGTTGCTCTCATTCCCCGCGCTAACGCACTACAGCCGGTTTCCGGTCGTTTGTTGTCATCAGGTGAAGACAAAAATATTTAGTTCAGTGGCCCTGAAACAGTGGTAAAGTTAGAATGGAAGCCACTCTTTTAATAGAAATATAAATATAAATATAAATGGCAGTGAGACTCCAGCGTGTTTCACCATAGACCTCACGACCGGTTGCAATTCAATTTAGCACGGTGTTAACCGTACAGCACAAAAGTACTGCACGATTTTTGAGGGCTACAGAAAGATGCAAACTCAAATCGGCCTGAAACGTTCGCAAAACCATGATATCATTAAGCCTGGCAGCATTCAACTGCCTTGCAACGTTTAGCGCCGAAATGCATCGAGAGCTTAGCACAGACTAACTCATGATCTACCTCTAGACGGGTGCCCCAGTATGAAAGGCAATCTTGGACACTTCCTCTCATATTTGTCTAGGCCTGGGAAACCTGACAGTAACTCACCTACCGTGCAGTCTCTGACTGTGCGGCACTTTGCCTGGATCAGGCTTGTGCTTTCATACCATACCGAGAGCAATATGGTTAATTTGCGTGAACAAGGCCGTCGATGGAGATTTCCAGGTGGAGCAGTGGCGCTTCGAATGGCGGAAGTTCGTGGTAGCAAGGTAGTCTGTTCTCTGAACACAAGCTAAGTTATCTTTTGCCCTTGTCATTACGATGACAATCGAGACCAAACCTTCCACAAGCAAAATGCTAGTTTAAAGATAGACAACTTACAAGTTCATTCGTGTCTCAAGCTAAAACAATTATGTCACTCCTCGATGCAAGTCTAATGAGTTCTTGTAATCTTCCATAAAACTCATCCTTGACAAGTTCAGAGCTACAATTAATCGGTGCATAGGCAGCAACCACAAACAGGTTGCGGGGTTGATTGCGAAATCAGCCTTTCTTACACGAACCCTGTAGTCTTACTGCACAAAGGCGACTGTAGACTGGGATCCAGTCTAACAGTGCGACCTCAGCTCGCTCACTTAAGACGATTCCGACACCAGCATGACCAGATATCATGGCATTGTCATCAGTAAATAGGCGTAGATAGTGTGACCTGAGTAAGTTAGAAGAATTAGACAATCGCGTAACAGAGCTAGAGTTATGCATGCGTGTTTCCGACAAACAGCAAATATCAACATTGAGGCTATTAAGTGTGCGAACCAAGGCTACCTGTTGTTCGACGCTAGCTAAAGTCCGAGTGGTGCTAGGGACGCCGCTTTGTACCCAAATTCCTAAGAATCTTCATTGAAGCCGACTCATCATCCAGGAGGAGATAGTCGCACAAAAGTAAAAAGTAATGTAGCTAAAGTCCGAACATTAAACGCCGCTAATTTGAATGGTACGCGCGGGCAGAAGAACGCTCTGGAGGCATTTGAAGCAAGCAAAATATTCGAAGTGGAAGAATTTGGAAACCTCGATGAACAAACTGCACTTCTGTCAGGGCTACCCAAATAACCACAAAACGGAAAACAGTTACTAAAAAAGTTTGCATGCAGAGTGAGATCATTGAAAGCATTGTGTGCAGAGAGTTTGGGAGCAAGGGATCTGTCATTTTTACCTGGATTTTCATAATTGCTTGTGGGCGTGATACTACCCGGTTGCCCAGGCTGAAGTAGGGGTTCGGCTTAGGGGGCCCCACCCAGAGCCTTTGGCTAAAAAGCCTGAACCACTAGTCAGTGGGGTGAGACTGAGTTTGTCTGACCTCTATCTATCGACCTTACTGGTATGAGTAGCTCTGCTGGCACCAAAATACACCACACAGTATAGCTCAATGGGTCATGGAGGTACACAAACCATCGCAACACGTTAAGGTCCAGTCTCAGTGCGTATGTATGTATGTATCTAGCCATCAATAAATCATCCTATCTATCTGCCTGTCTGTTTATCACAGACATAATAACCACAAACTTAAAACTTGAAATATAGTAATAAAAAGATGTTTGTTCCATGTAGGTTCCAGCTGATCAGTTTTGATGACGAAAAGAACGCAATCTACAACTATCGAGATGCTTTCTTGTGACGCGTATAATTTCCGATATTATTAATTTAACGGGATGTATGAATGCTAGGCTATGGGCTGCAAAGATGCGCTTGAGTGAAAATTGGTTTGTATGTTTAGTCTTGAAGGTACAAATATTGGCGAAGGATTCGTGCAGCTATGTGCACAAACTCGATTTATTAGCAACACAAAGAAGTGTTAAAGTGCAGCTAAGTTGCCACAAGATGAAAGCCAACCTTCATTCCGAACTGGCCCCATGATTATTACTGCTCCTTGGACTGGACTAGCACAACTGTGGGAACACTCATATAGATTGTAATCTTGTTCTTTGCGATGTAGACATAGTAATCGCCCTTCGAATGGAAACAAATAGCATTCGAAAAGTTCTCTCCGTATTCAATATTCGACTTATAAGTTTCAAAAAATATACGATGATTTTATTTCCAGTTTGTTTGATTGCTACAGAGATCGCGGGAATCACGCGGAAAGACGCGGTATCGACCTGTGTAATCACACACAATCAGTATCAAGGTCAAACTGGGTTTCGTAATGCTCAACTGGAAAGCTTCGTCAGCAGCATCAAATGCATTCTGTACGTGAACAAAATGAGTAGCGTAGACGCGTATGGAATAGATTCAAATAAGGTTCGCGTTTGAAGATTAAAATGGCGGCTAAACGGAAGTAGCAAACGATTCTGCGAAGGTCCATAAACGCTCCAACTTATTCAGTAGACATAGCATCAAAATTGGAAGTACTCTAGCTATTATTCAGAATCGTGCCTTTCAAGCTGTGCTGGTCATGTTCGAGAAGTTACCTGATAAAGACTGCGTCTACCATCCTTATATCTCCCGACAACGTTTACAACTGTGCCACTCTTATCCGCGACCAACAACAGCCATGTTTTTAAATTTCAGCAAATCAAAATTGAATTATTAAATGGGGCAGAAATTTTATTACACTGCATGTACTTTATACACTCAGGTACTGGTGTGCTACGAAGACGTTTTTGAAAAAATGCCATTCAAAGTGGGTTCAAACAGGTATGTCCGATTTCACCTTTTCTGCTCAAATTTGTTATTGCTGCCATTGACGGCACATGAACTTCTGGAGTTCCCATGCTGCTACATGGTAGTTTTGTGGTTTGGTGTGCATGTATATTGAGAAACTAAGGTTATAAAACATTTGGCATTGAGCCAGCATTCAGAATGTATGTGTACACATGTTGTTTCGTTAATCAATTTAATACACTATTTGACAATGCTTGTTTTATTTCACACAGATTAACTGAAATCAATAAACCATAGATTAACTGCATGAATCTTAGATAACCAGAATAGATAACGTTGGTGGTCGTACATAAACAAATATCACACTTGTATCCTGTAAAAAATAGGCGCATCAGGAACAAATCTACGCCGTTCAAAAAACCCTCAAATAAGCAGGAATCTTCAATTGAAATTGGAAACACTTTTTGTCTGTATGAAAGCACAAGCCTGATCCCAGCAAAGTGCCGCACAGTCAGAGACTGCACGTGGGCTAAGATACTGTCAGGTTGCCCAGGCCTAGACAGATATAAGAAGAAAAAATCGAAATCGAAATAATAGTGAGACTCCAGTGTGTTTCCGAAGGAAGCTCACTACCGTCTAACACAAAAACCTTAGGCACAGAATTTTTAAACCCATCAACGAGCTTCACGAATCTCTTAAGAAACCGTCGAGGCCTGGGAAACCTGATCGTGGTTTAACCCGCAGGCATTTTGTGAATGATGGGTCTCAGGCTTAAGCATGTGATCCACGAATAAAAATATTATGTATTGAGACTTTCACATGGGTGAAACTTGTGAAGGCTACATGTAATTAAATAAACCGAAATTAATGAATAATTTAAATAAACGTCAGACAAACTTTCACACATAGATACACCAACCTGAAGGCAAACACAAGCCAAAATGAAATCGTCAAACGCGATTTGACCGCATCGATTACGATCGAATTTTCGAATCATGAGCTGAATAAATTGCGGAGACAGACGAAAACCAAAACTAGTCAACGCATTGGATAATTCTTGCGAACTGATGGTCCCTGAACGGTCCATATCAAACTGTCGGAAACAAGCAGACCAGCGTTGCACGTAGTTGAACAGTTGGCAAAACTCCGAGTAATTCATTGTGCCATTCATATCTTGGTCGAACATGGACATCATCAGGTTGATGGTTTGTATGTTGAAGTTCGTTTGCAAGCCTGAGTTGGTGGAAAACAAACAATTTTCTCTAGAGGAACGTAATGGATTCAAATAAATAATATCGAAATAATAAAAAGGTAAATATTGTTATACTTAACAACAAGCCTTCACAGGTTGAAGAAATTTGAAACGAAAATTTATTTATGCAATGAACATGGCTATAAATGTGGAGATGTGAGCAACTCAATACTTTGATCGTTCATAACGTCTAATTCACTTGAGGAGAAATCACTGTGATACACTAGTTAAACATCGTGGTTTGTTGTAAGAACCCTATTTATTAAGTAAACCATCAAAAAAATCCCAAAAGAATAGGAAAAACATATTCGTTCTGAAGCACATATCTAGTTTCCGAGATAATTTCTACCAAATACGACAGGAAGACAATAGACACACAAAAGCACTTGAAAACATTTTTACGTTGGAAACGTGATTTTGTAATTGTTTTGTTTTTAAAATTTATGACCCAATGAAAGAGCATGCAAATTTACGATACACACAATAAATTTCGATGGCAACAGCTCCTAATTTCCAGTCGTCATGTGAGGTTTCCAATCATCTGTGCGTTTTTTGCGTTTTTTTTTTGAAAAAACGGTTTTTTCGAATCAACAGAATAAATAAATTCGGCATTTAATAAAGTGGTTGTTTGGCGAACCAATAATAGAGTATGGTAACAAGGCAAGTGGCGAGGTGGTCCTAGAAAATTTTCTAGCAATGACGAACGAGTAATCACCCACAGTTTCTTCAGCAAATGGCAATCTGGTCCCAACACTCGTCCACATAAAACCGTGGTATAAAACTAGTTTCTATCGCCACTGTAGAACATTAAAATTATCTATACACATTATCCAATACCATGAAGCGAAACCGCTACGTCACCTACAACAAAGCAGCGAACGGAAATGCATTGTTCATAGATATCAAACAATTAGTGTAATAATAGTCCAAGCTGAACGATAAGCAGATACAAAATATTCACTTGCATGCTTTTCCGTCATTCATAAGCAGATATGTTTTGCATTGATCGATAGGATTAATAATTTATATTGGAAAACATCGCGGCGTACTAGAGTTGAACCAAGCCATTTTGAAAATCCAGGACAGTTCAGAAGTTTGATTCATCAGCAACCATTATTTAATACGTTCGCAGCGCATCGAAAAGTTTTTTAACAAGATCTTTAAACTGGGATAAAAAATGTTAAAAACTCCCGTTGATCTAGCATACAAGTTTTGATTGACCGCGCCTTCGTTTGTGTGATCTCCGAGGAGGTGGAAGAGTTACTTTTATCAAGCATTATTATTTCCTAAGTTTGAAGATAATGCACATTACCGATGTATATATCAAATTGCAAGCCTGTACAGGCGAAATATGCTGCTATGCACATAGAGCTTGTGTCGGCACTGAATAGCGTGGTAGTTACACGTCTGTCAAACTCAAAATCTCTTATAGGTAACTGGCGTCTTACACACTGAGCATAATCATCAACGAAGGTACTCGCAGAAACTTATATGCTGTTGGTGGTTAGGCGAACTTTCTCCGTGATTAGTCGTGCGATATTCAAAATTAATTTTGCTCTCCTGCCATGATTATTCTTGAATATAGACCGCTTGTCTGCTATTCGATTTTAAACGGTGAGCAAGCTATACTGCAGAACGTTCAGAGCATAAACACAACGTAATTCTCAGGTGAGATGTTGGACCTTAACTAGCTTGATTATCGACGTAAACTTAACTTGGCGGAGATGTGAACAGAATTTACGGGAATATTTTTATTTGAGATAAAATTAAGCGACTATCAGCGCAATACGCGCAAGTGCACAAATATTTGAATGGTACAGTTCAAAATATACTTGCAGTTTTGTCGGAGGATGTGAGCTGCATTAAATTATCTTCGTTGATGCAGTCCAGTCATTGACAAGATCGCCATTTAGAGGAATTTACCGGTGTATCAATTATTTCAAACAGTCGAAAAGTATTATTCAAGTAAAACTTTGAGCTGCTCTTTCGTGTCAGCAGCAAAAAATGTTCATACCAGGATTCCAGATTTAATTATCATTGTGGATAATGTAAATATTGCGCAGCAAGCCGCTGAGTTATTAGTTTCTGGAGATTCATAGGATGACCTCAGGTTCTGATATTTGTAAGCAGAAACATTTTGACAGCACAATAGCGTAGTGCTACGGCAAGATCCGCCGTGTTATCAGTAAATAATAGCTGATCAAACGATACTCAAGTTGGATCAAGTCGAGTTTCTTTAACATTCGTCAGAGCTCAATGGTTTAATTATAAAAACCATCTTTTTAGCACAACACTTCAATTTCTCTAGCGTGTTACATTCTCTCGTGGAGTGAGTATACAGCTGAAAGTCTGTAATCAATTGTCCGTGTGATGTGCGCGACAATAGAACATCAGCACAACGAACGATGTACGAATTGACATCAAAAAACAGTTTGTATTCCTTATCTTTTGAGAAATGTCAGCTGCGGTTTTTACTAAAATACATACTATCACACCTTTTTAGAAGCGACTATTCGAATCGCATTAATTTCAATGTAACATTGTCGAGGTCGAACAGCTCAGCATTTATCTCCCTATCATGATGTTTAACGGCTAACATTAAACATGCTAATCGACTACCTGATAAGAATAGATCATAAAATTGTAAATTAGATGGCAAACCCGAAAAGCGCGATTATATTTCATGTTGAAAATGCGTACAATAAATTTTTATAATGGACATACCATTTTTTAATGCGCATTGAAGTTCAGCAGCACAAATTGAATTATTATTATTACGATCAACCCTTTAAAATGAAAAAATATAAAATTTAGAACACATACTGCCGGAATATTTGCTGCAATTGCATATCATTCATCATTTTAAATGTTATGACGGATTAAAAAACTGCGCGGCAAATAGAGCCTTCACCGAAATTCTGTTGATGCACTACAAGTTCAAGCTCAAGTGTAAGTTGAAATAAACTGAAGGAGGCTAAAAGCACATAGTTTTTTTCCGAAAAATTGCTGTTGCACAACCGGAATTTCTATAATGAGCATACACATCGCATGTTTCACAACGCGGTATGTTCAAATTCATTATCAATATTTCAGTTCAGTTTAGTTTGCACAGGACGATATGTGGCAGAGTCGCAAATTGAGCGTCCAGAATACTTCCGGTGGTAAGCCAAAAAGGCGTACACCACTTCGAACAGTAGGTTCAATATTCTTCTCGTATGACTTTGGCTGGAATGCAACAGAAAAACTCCCCTCACCAAATAGGTGAGGAGAGACATTCGTGCGTTCCAACGACAAATTGAAGAACAACTAAAAAATTAGGGATGAAAATTGGCAAACACCGAGCGCCAGACCGAGTCTAGTTTATATTTGAAGCACGTTACTGAAGTAGAACAAACTACCTCTTCGGGCAGACAGTTCCGGTGATTCACTACCCTTTCGCTAAAGAACTGCTTACGTGCATTGGACCTGACATGTTACATTGCCAGCTTCAGTGAATGGCCTTGAGTACCTACTACTGGCGCGAGAGCATACATATCAGCCGGTTCAATAGAACTAAAGCCTCTAATGGTCTCGATCAGATCCCCACGTAGTCGCCTTCTTTTTAGCGAAAAGAGATCTAGACTCAACATTCGTTGTTCATACGACTTCCCAGATCGGCCTTCAATCATACGAGTAGCCGGGAGCTGAACACTTTCAAGCGTGGCAATGTCCTTCTCCAAGTAAGGAGACCAAGCTTGAACGCAATACTCGAGATGAGGTCTCACTATCGCTTTATACAATGGGATGAAAACCTCTGGGGACCTGCAGGATAAAACTGATCGAAGGCGAAAGAGCTGGTTCCTAGCGCGTTGTGCAGCAGCTGCACATTGATCGAACCATTTGAAGTCCGCTGAAACCTCAATACCTAAGTCCCGGACTTTTGATACCCCAGTTATCTCCAATATGTTATCAGGTCCAGCAACCTGCCGCTTCGTTGCAGCTTTGGACAGAAGATAGCTTTTGGAGAATTTTACTGTCAGATTTCACGTGGAAGACCACACGATGACATTCTCTATATCCTCAAAAAGATCCTGTTCGTTCAGCGATCCGATAAACTTGACATCGTCTGCAAAAATATAGCAGGGACACATAAGCGAGGCTGCCAAATCATCGATGAAGATAAGAAAGAGTAGTGGGCCCATTACTGAGCCCTGTGGGACTCCACTAACAACTCCTGCGAACGCGAAAATACCGATTGCTCAAGAAGTTTGTGATCCAGTTCTTTAGAGGGCCATCGATACCTATTAGTCCAATCTTCATTGCAAGCAACCTGTGGTTTACCGAGTCAAAGGCCTTAAAGAAGTCCAAGTAGAGAACTTCGACCTGGTGGCCTTCATCTAGCCTCCTAGTGACCTCATTAAGAAAACATAACAGGTTCGTTAGGCAAGACTTCCCTTTTAGAAAACCATGCTGAGCAGAGTTTAGTAACGAACCAGAGGCAAGGTGGCGACAGATCCTCTCCCTAATAAGTCTCTCTATGAATTGCAAAGGATACTAGTAAGGCTTACAGGTCTGCAGTTGCAAACTCAAGGTCGACTGCCACCTTTATGTATAGGAATCACATCAGCCTGCTTCCAAGCACTCGGAATATACCCAAACCTTAAGGATGCGTTAAACAGGCGACCCATCGGTTGTGCTAATACAAGCGCCAGGTTCTTAATAAATTGAGGGTGAATACCGTCCGGGCCCGCAGATTTGTGTGGATTAGTTGTTTCAAGCGTAAGCCTAACCTCATTATCAGTGAAAATTATTTCATCGATGGTAGGAACGCTATCTGACCTTATATCAACTGGCATAATCGGGAGATCAGTTTGGCGATCAGGCCTCTGAACAGCTCGAAAATGTTCGAGAAAAGCCGAAGCCTTTTAGAATGTGAATCTAGTTGAGATTCATTGTCCAGTTGAAGGTTGCCTATGCAATCGCGAGTTTTGCCTTTCGATTGTGCATAGCTATTGAAACGATTTAGGCACTGTCTTATATTACATGCCAGTCGTGCCTCAAAGTCACGTTTTGCCTTACCCTGGCTTCCCACAGCCTTATTTCTAAATAGTGTATACCTTGTCCAAGCTCATTGTGTCTAAGGAGCTTTGTAAGTTTTCCAGGCACGGTCCCGGATTTTAATACCACGGTGCATCGATGGTGTCCACCACTGTGGCTTGTTGCGTCTTTTGACTTGCACCAACGGAGCAAATCTGTCTCGCAGTGTGGACAGACAATGGTGAATAAGCTGCCAGTTTGCTGCCATATCATCACCATAAGATTGCGACAAGATCCAATCTGCTTCCTCTGAGACAACACTCCCGTCTACCCTGTTGAAGTTGCGATTTAGATTCGGAGGCGGTTTGTCATACCCGAGAAGTAGCTGGAAGCTAATCATGATGTGATAACTTTTCCCTAGTGGGAAAAGATATTGCACCTGTCGAACCATTTGCTCATTCGAAGATATAACAAGATCCAGGACCGAAGGTTCACAGTCATGCCAAAACCTTGTAGGCTCAGTTACATGTTGGCTCATTGCATGTCTGTGGGTCCATTCTATTAAAACCTCAGACATCTTATCAGCTTGGCAGCTCTGGTTAGGCCAAGATATGTGTGGTAGATTAGAATCACCCACCATAATAACTTGAGACCCAAGCGCACGTAGTAAACTCAAATTCTCAAGCAAGTTATACATATCCTGTACTCCTGAATGGGGACTCAAATAAACGCACGCTATTACCGTAGATTGCTTATAAGAGTGAATTAGACAGGAGCTAAGTTTCACATTGCGCGTGCAAAGCCTAACGTTTACCTTTGAGGTACGGAGGCCTAACCTGAGAAGAATAGGAACACCGACACCTTGTAATGCACCCGGTCTATCACACCTGATCACGGAAAAGCTGTTACCAACTATATCGGGAATGTCATCAAATGCAGTGAGCCAGGTTTCTGTCAGTGCAATTACATGCGGTCTCAACTCATGTGCAAGGATGGAGAGTTCAGACTATTTGTTTCGGAAGCTACAAGCATTCGCGAGTAGCACTGTGGCGGCAGTGTCACGTAATCTATTCCCAATTAGTCCTGTGTGATTCTCGGGCGGAGTACCCGAGAAGTAAGCACGTTTTTTGGCGTGCTGCTTGCGATAGCCGAGTCACCTGATGCGGCCTGAACACCAACTGTACACTGCAGGTTGCTAACCACGAGCTGTGGAATTACAGGGATAATACTACGACCACAGACCTCATCCTCGGACGCTTCCAAGATTTCCGCAGCTGATAAAGCCCCATCCTTTTCGGATGAACGGCGCCTTCGATTGGACGTTACTTCGTAACGATAATCTATTAGCTTTATGAAACCCCGCTTGTCGTTATTAGAGGTCTCTACAATCTGATTCCTCCTATTTAAAGCGGAAGAGTATTGTCTTATTCGAGAGGAAGGGTTGTCCGGCTTAACCTGCAGTTTGTCTAGAGTTGCTTCGGCGATGTGGTCAGCCCTAAATAGTAAAGCGTCCCGATCCGCCTCGTATTTGAATTCTACCAGGATTGGCCTAGGGCGATTTTCCATCTTCCATTTTCCAACACGGTAAAATCGCATTGTAGGAGTAGAAAACCTCAGACCTACCATCCGAATAAGATCGCTAATACATCTGCGATGTAAATCTTTTCTAGACTTCGATTCCTTAATAAATGGCTCTGCTCGATTAAAAACCAGTAGATTTCGTGTTCTAGTTTTTGGAGCAGGGGTGTCATGCAGTGTATCGAATTGCTTGCGCAAGTCATTTAATTTCTGAATAATGTGATCCAGTGCAGGTGATCCAGCAACATTTTCATGTTGCTTTCCGTCGGGTAGTAGCTTTATTTGTCTTCCTACGCCTCTTCGGAATCTCTGCAACAGTAACCACCCTGCTAGTAGAAGCTCGCATTGGAGAACGAGATAAGTGGCCATTTATGTCTGCGTCCTGTGTGGATGCAGTCATTTTGGCGTTCTTGGTAGCACGCTTTTTAGATTTGACCACCTTAGAAGAGGTAGCCTGCTTGATAAAACGTCGTAGCTGGCTAGATTTGTCAGCTATGCCCGTGCCAGCCATTCGATCAGAACTTATACTAGCCCTCAAAACAGATGCAAACGTTGTATTTCCCATGCTTCGCTTCACAAATCAATTCCAAATCGCTTTTCTCTGATTTTGCTGTAAATTTGTAACTAATTTATGGCATCACACAGACATTATAACTAAAATTATTTTATTTTATTACGTTTTTGAAAAAAAAACATTATATATATATGGTATTCAAATATTTGTTATATAATAAATAATAATAAATAATAATAATATATTCTTGGATATCCAAGGCATGCAATACATGATCAGTTTATCAAAATTTGAACAGCAAAAGAAAATAGTACAGTGCAAGTGACCGAAGTGAGCGGGATTTTTAAATATTTTTTCCGTTCAATAAGGGAAATTAATATACAGTGGGTAAGAAAAAAATTATCAATGTCTAATAGAAATAAAATTTCATTTAAATTATGTTAAGATTTACGAATGGCAAGGATGCAAGAAACAAATGGAGAACAGAAATGGAAGGTAATTATGGAAAAAGTGGTGCGAATTGCAATGAAGTTGTCATGAAAAAATTGATAAATAAATTATATATGAATAAATTCATGTTTTTACGGAAAGTTTGAATGAGAAGATTGAAAAGGGAACATAAATCCATCGGAATAAGAAAATCTAAGAAATTGTGGGGGGTGAGGGAGGGTGTGGCTAATAGCAGGGAGGAGGCAATAGAGTGCTGTGCTCCAATACTCTTGAAGGATTGTCGACCAATCGAACCAAAATGTGTTCACCAGCCGGATTTTCGATATCTGCAAGAGAATGAATCGCATACGGAACAAATCTCGGGCGGATAGATTTCCAGCCAATTACAGTGATGGTTCGTTATTCGAAGACACTTGAATATAATGAAAAATTTCCTCTTCACCAGCACGGTGAGAGGTCGTCAAAGTTAAATAGTACATCATTTGAGAAATAAGAATGTACATTTGAAAATACATCATGTTTTTTTAGTTTTTTTTTACGTTTTTTTCATGTTTTTGGTAGATTTTCAATATTTTGCACGTTAGGATAAAAAATGAAACATTTCTAGGCCTCATAAGAAATAAAAGAGAGTTATATACATAATGGTGTATAGAAAATGTTATCGAAGGCAATGTTGAGATTAATTTGTTTAAAAGCATAACTAGGGTCCGGTAACCTGACACTTGAATGGCCAGTTATCCAGAGAATACTATCTGACCTCATGATATACTAATATATGCAGATATATAAGCAGATAACGGTTAAGGATATGCTCATATGGTAAAAATGATTATAAAACGCACAGTTACGTTGAAGATGTGTAACAAGATATCTAAGGGTCCGGTAACCTGACACTTGAATGGCCAGTTATCCAGAGAATACCATAAGACATCATGATATAATAATATGTGGAGAAAGATATGGAATTAGAAACCTGGGATCCCATGAGAGTATAGAATTTCTAGGGAAGAGTTTATCTTAAGGATTTGGGATAGTTAGTGAACGGAAAAAGTTTCTACGAGCGTTTTAAATTTTCCTGTAGATGTGCGTATACGGAAATGAAGAAGAAAAGAATTCCAAAGTTGTGCATATCTAATTAAGAAGAAGTTACGTCAACTTTAGCGCGAGACAAAGGCATATTTAATAGCCTTGTTCGATTACGCAGATCATATTGAATATAATTGCGAAAGCGCATGCCAGACTGAAGCTTAACTCGCTGTTGAGTAATGATTCGGAAGAAAAGAAGCAGATTCAGACGAATTCTGCGTAGCCATAGTGGTTCGACACTCAGCAAATTACACCTTTCATGATAAGGCAAAGGGTTAGAATAACCCAAAGTTATTTTGGTGAAATTACGTTGAAGTCTCTCTAAGAGATAAGAATCATGCCTTCCCATGTGGGAATATATGATATTACAATAATCAAGATTTGGCAGGACCTTCATTTTATATAGTGCAATTTTACTTTCACGTAAGAGGAATTTATGGTTAATAAGACCTAGTTTTGTCGTGCTCTCGTGAGGAGATGTCTTGCTTGCTCATTGAAGTTCAGAGAAGAGGAATACCTAAATCCGAGATCCCTAACTTCTACAGAAGGAGTTATGGTTGAGCCATTTAATGTAAGTGTGTCACAGGGGATTAGGCAGCGTAATCCCATAAAGTGTGTCTTAGAAGCCGAAAATTCTAATCCCCATTGTGCGCCCCAGCTTGATAGAGATGCAAGATCAGTGTTGAGGGATATCAGATTTTGTGACAATCCATGAGGTGGAAATGATAGGACAACTTTCATGTCATCAGCGAAGATAAAGAGTTTAGAGTGGTTCACAACACTTTACATAGATGAGAAAAAGAAGGGGGCCTAGAACGCTGCCCTGAATAAATCATAAACTATCCCGAAAGCGTCATGTCCCTGCATTTCATTCGGATGTGGGGAAAAAGTAGTTAAAAACATAATTTAGAGATGGGCGCATCCAAATTTCTCAAACATTCATGCCAAACATTAAAAAACGTATTGCAAAAATAATTTCTTGGAATGTCTATATGGGGACTGCAAGCGGAACACGAGAAATGCGTTTTTGAGGATCCCTGCCCATGGTATGAACAACAACTTTGTATCAAAAACTACAAACTCATACGCCGATGTGGTTTGAAACAAAACTACCACGAAAATAAAATCGGGTCATGTGCGTAGTACCATCGACAGTGATCAGAAAGCACCTCAAGGGGTAAAAAGAACCGTATAAAGAAAGCTGACGTCAAGACTAATAATATCTAATATATATATATATATATATATATTCTTGGACATCCAAGGCATGTAATACATGATCAGTTTATCAAAATTGGAACAGCAAAAGAAAATATAACGGTGCAAACGACCGAAGTGAGCGGGAATTTTGAACTTTTTTCGTTCAATAATGTGAACGAATATACAGTAAGTAAGAAAAAATCTGAATGTCTAATAACACTGAGGTTTCATCTAAATTTTGTCAGAATTTACGAATTGCAAGGATGGGAAAACATGGAGAACATAAATGGAAGGTAATTATGCAAAACGTGGAGTGAATTGTAATAAATTGTCATAAAAAGTTGATAAAAAATTATATATGCATCAATTCATGTTTTTTACGGAAAGATTGGTTGAAAAGATGGAAAAGTGAACACAAATCCATCAGAATAACGAAATCTAAGAAAATCTGGGGGATGAGAGAGGGTGTGGTTAATAGCATGGGAGTGTAGTAGACCAGATTACTACAATAATGTCCCCAAGAATGTTGGAGAAAAGGCACGTGAGATAAAAGGTTTATCGCCGTAGCCAAAACGTGTACAGAGCGTTTACGATGCACGCACGAACGAACAGAAGTAATAATTGCCAAGGTCAATGTTTAGATAAGGCAAAACAAGCGGTGTTACACAGCCCCATCCAAGAAGTCTGGTCAGCGAAGACTTCTGATCGGGAATTGCCAGTAGCGTGGAGCATGCGGGTGTCAGGTTACCCCGGGTAGGAACGTAGTCTCTCAGCAACCAGTCACATAAAAGTCAGCCAGGGCTCTTGGTCTGCGTGGGTCGATTTTCGGTGGTTCGAGAGTAGGATGTACGGTGAACCGATCAGGTCGAAGCAAAGTGGCGTCTCACATGTGAGTGAACGTACTGCCGAGCCGCCTCACATGGAGTGAACAGCTGCTAGCGGGATTTTCCCGTTTGGCTTGGTCTTAGTAGAAACCCAATTTGAGCAGAAACAGACGCATTCGTAGACTTGACAACAAGAACCAGAAGCTTCGAAAACACAGTCCCTGCTCAGAATTTCCTGCGTCCCGAAGAAGGATGGTAAACGGCCGCGCCGGGAGAATCGACTGGCGCGTCAATCTGGGCTGGTAAGGACCTTGTGAGACATGACAGGCTTGTTGGAACAATGGTGCTCGTGTTGGTGGTTGTGGCTACCGGGTGAGTTGGAGGCAAGCGTAAGTGGACCAGGAAGGGTGCGCGATCCGGTGGCATCAGCGGTGGGTGGGTGTGTACCTGAGGAAAGAAAGAAAAAGAAAACTCCCTGGTGCATGGGTTTAGGGCCACGACCGAGTGATTAGAATGAGGTACGAAATAATGCACGCGTGTATGCCAAAAGATATGAAAGTATAAACTATTTACAACAAAATCACCGAATCGAACGAGTTGCCGTTTGGCACGTTTGATTCCTGTAGTGACCAGTGGTGCCGGGGTTGGCGTTGGGTCATTTGGGATAACTTCCTCGTCCATGAAAGCCGGTTTGACTCTGTCGATTAGGACAGTGTCATGCTTGCCGACACAGTCAATGACGACCGTCTTGGGAGAGCGCCGAATTACTCTGAACGGTCCAGTATAAGAAGGGCGAAGAGGATGTTTCACTATGTCGTTCCGGAGGAAAACATGTGGACAATCTGTCTAGGCCTGGGCAACCTGACAGTATCTCAGCCCACGTGCAGTCTATGACTGTGAGGCACTTTGCCTGGATCAGGCTTGTGCTTTCACTTCACTCCACTTTACTAAGCTTATTTCACCCACCTTTTGGTTTAAACATAGTTATCCTTATTGTTTCAATTCAGGATTTTATCATAAACAAATTTCTCTAAATAAAAAATCGAAACATCTGAAACATTGATTTTTATGAGTATCTATTTATAACGCTGCTGTAGTGTCTGGTTACCTAGCGTCTAGGCATGTCTCGTCACGTTGCTACACATCTTCATCGTAACCGTGCGTATTTTAATAATTTTACCATATGACCATATCCTTAACCGTTATCTGCTTATATTTAACCCATTTATGAATGAAAATAGGGTTTACCATATTGTGTTTATTAAAAAAAACAAAAAAAGAAAAAACGCCAAAAATGCAAAAAATACTGGTTTTTGTGATCTTTTTCATCGTTTATAATAGATTTACTATTTTTCTTTAATAACCTCTCACCATGATGGTGAAGAGAATATCTTTAATTGTGTTTCAGTGTCTCCGACTCCCAAACCAACTCCGATACTCGCGCTTGCTCTTTCCGCATGAGACTGATTCTTCTATATGAACCGAAAGCACTACTGGCGAACAGTTTTGGTTACCCTCATTCGACAATTTTTCGACTTTCCTGGATCGTACAACCGGCTCAAACCTCATGCAATCTAAACCACAATATCTCCTCATCCCCTCCATTTTCTAATGTTTTTTCAATTTATCTTTGGTTTTTTATATAGTTTTCTTCAATCACATCCACCAACATTCCAAAGAAGTCAATTTATATATTTATAAAAGAAATTTCTTCATTTCATAAATTTAAGTTTACTGTGACAATGAAATCTTCATGCGCACCATTTCTGTTATAATTTTTTCGTCTTTTATTTTCTTTTTTTTTCAATCCCTGCTCCAGAATCTATCGGATCCTTTCCATTTGCATAATTCGATGCACTCTATATGAATCTTTATTACTGTGTGACATTGCGCGAAAAAATTAACTTTCTTACCATTGTAAATTTACCATCCTTTATTGACCAGAAAAATATTCCAAAATTCCGCTTGGTGAGGTCATTTTTACAATTTATTTATTTTGTACACATTGATAACATGATCGTGTTTTGCATGCCTTGGTTTACCAATAATATAGTATTATTATTATTATTACAATTAGCCAATTGGACATATGATGATTTGGCCTGAAGCCGCGGGGGTGATGGGCGAAAACGACCCATGCAATGGCGCAAGCGCGCCACGTAATCACCGTAGGCGAATGGTGATTGTTTGTGTGGGGCGACATACTCGCCAGGTAGAGCGATGGCGCGACCGTATGTCAATTCGGCTACAGTAGCCTGCGAAGGGGTTTCAAAGGTTGACCTCAAACCCAGGAGGACAATCGGTAGGACTTTAGTCCATTCAATACCTCCATGCGCCATCAATGCCGCCTTGAGCTGCCTGTGCATCCTTTCGACCATCCCATTCGCTGCGGGGTGGTAAGCTGTAGTTTGGTGATGCTGGCAACCCAGAGTAGCTAGCAATTTACTGAAGGCACCATCGAAATGAGAACCTAGGTCCGTAGTGACAATACCCGGACAACCGATCTGTGCCACCCAACGCTCGAAGAGGGCATGCGCAACTGTCTTGGAAGAGCAGTTGTGAAGTGGAATGGCCTCGGGTTATTTGGTGAAACGGTCGATTATCGTGAGGATATATATGTAACCACGTGAAGGGGGCAATGGGCCGACTAAACCTACGTTTATGTGTGAGAAGCGCTCATTCGGTTCGACAAACGTTCCTAATGGACTCTTGGTGTGTCGATGGATTTTCGTGAGCTGGCATTCACGACACGCTTTGGCCCAACTTCGAATATACTTACTAGCTTTTGGCCAAATAAATCGAGCCGTTACCATTTTAACACTGGCACGAATGCCAGGGTGGGGGAGATTGAGTAATCCCTCAAAAACGCGCCGCCTGAATGCAGATGGAATCAGTGGTCAGGAAGTGGTTTGTGAAACGTCGCACAGGATATCGCCCGAGCCGTCAGGCAAGGGTAAACGTCTAATGTCAAGGGAAGTGGAGTCCCTGAGCTGTGCTGTTTTGTTGTCAGCAGCTTGCGCCTCGGCGATTCCACGGTGGTCGATTGAGGACGGCAACTCTACTACATTTATTCGAGAGAGTGCATCCGCGACCGGGTTTCGGGCACCTGCGATATGTTGTATGTTAGTCGTGAATTGACTGACAAAATCCATGTGTCTCGTCTCTCTAGGACAATATCGCTCTGATGACTTGCTGAGCAAGTGAATGAGGGGCTTATGATCAGTAAACACTGCGAACTGTCTGCCCTCCAGGAAATAGCGGAAATGTTTAATTCCGAAGTAGATAGCCAAAAAATCTCTACCGAACGTGCTATATCGGGTCTCTGCGGGCTGAAGCCGCTTAGAGAAGAACGATATAGGGAACCATGACCTGTCAACGTATTGTTGAAGCACCGCCCTCACTGCTTCGGCAGATGCGTCCGTGAACAATGACAGCGGGTCGTCGGAGCTATAGTGGCTAAGTGATTTGATGTTTGTTATGTGTGATATTAACAAAGTGAAAGCCGATTTGGCTTCTTCCGTTAGTAGTAATGTCTTCGCACTACCACGGAGCAAATCACTTAGGAGCTGGGAGATTCGTGCGCACTGTGGGATGAATCTTCGGTGGAAGTTTACCAGTCCAAGGAAACGCCGGAGCTCCTTAAATGTTTTTGGCTCTGGAAAGTTAAAGATGGCGTCAGTGTTTTCATCCAGTGGCCGAATACCCGAAGCTGAAAGTTTAAGACCCAGAAAATCGATCTGAGTCTGGCCAAAACTGCACTTAAACGCATTGATCGTTATCTAATGACTGGATAAACGATTAAAAAGTGCCGTTAGGTGGCAAATGTGGTCCTCCTTGGATGCGCTAGCAATCAGTACATCGTCGAGATATACGTAAGCGCAATCCAGACCTCTACAAACCTGGTCCAGAAATCGCTGGAAGGTTTGAGCGGCATTGCATAAACCAAACGGCATACGGAGAAATACGTAAAGTCCGAACGGTGTGGTAACTGCCGTCTTTGGGATGTCCGCTTCCGCGACCAGAATTTGGTTAAACACGCTCGAACCAGGTCCACCTTGCTGAAAAAATGGTACACCCATGGATATTGACAGCCAGGTCTTGAATATGCGGAATCGGGTACCTATCGGGTACTGTCGCTTTATTAAACCTGCGGTAATCACCGCACGGGCGCAAATCGTTTGGATTTTTCTTGGGTGCCGTGTGCAGAGGAGATGACCAAGGGCTACTAGATGGCCGTACAATACCTAATTGCAGCGTGTGCTGGAATTCTTCGCGTGCAATCTGCAACTTCCCTGGCGGTAATTGCCTCGGTCTTCCGTATACTGGAGGACCACTGGTGGCGATGTGGTGCTCTACTGGCGTAGTAACCGCCGGTAGTGCAGTCGATGATGATTGGAATAATTTAGGGTATTTCAGGAACAAAGTGGCATAGCAGGGTTCTACTTCGCCAAAATGTAACACAGGGGAAATAATTGCATTTCTCTTCAGGGTACCAAGAGCTTTAAGACGAGTAGTCCCATCTATCAGCTGCGAGCGGCAAGAATCGACAAAAATGTCGAACGAGTGCAATAAATCAACGCCCAGGATCTCAAATGGAACCGCAGCGGTTGTAAAAATCCAGCGGAATTCACGACGTGAACCTAAATCAAGGGTCAAGGACAGTTGACCGCAGGTTGTTACAAGGGATCCGTTAGCTGCCTTCAAGTGTTGGCTCATCGGATTGGACGTTGCGCGAGTGTCTACCGGCAATAAACTGATTTCAGCACAAGTGTCTACCAAAAAAACGTTGTCATGTGGATTTATCCTTCATAAAAAAGAGACGACTTAAACTCTTCGTGCCCAAGACAGTAGTCGTCGTTGGGGGCCGGACCGAACATTTCGCTGGCGATGTGTGATAGGTGCAAGGTTAAATGCAGCGCCGCGCATTATTGTGGTACTTTAGATGGATCCAGCAAACGGGTGATCGAGTGTGACTACTCGAGCGTTGGCGGGATGGGGTATGTGATCGTGACTTACTGTTGAGTGTGAGGTTTCGAACCTCATTGCGTAAAGTTGCAACCTCAGACAGTAGATCTGTATTGCTGCCTTGCGCTGGAGTATTCTGTGTGCGTGATAGTCCTGCGATAACTGTAGAAACATTGGTATCTGGATAGGTACGGATACATTCAGCGATGTTTCCGCCATTTATGAAAGCTCAGATACCGGAGTGCTTTTCGCAGCAACCAAGATGGGTTGCAGGCACTCAGGTAAGCGCTGGAGCCATAGTTCCTGACAGGCGGCGCATCTCCATTAGTATGGCAGATGGCTTTTTTTGGTAATTTCTAAGTTGCCGAACAACTGCTGCAGCCTAGATCGTTCAGACGGAACCGTGCGAGAAATTACGGCTTGTTTGACGATACGGTAACGGTCACCTATGGGTGCAGTCAGGACTGCGTTGCGAACCTGTAATAACAAATCCGCGGAGAGTTTCTGCGTTAATTGTGGAAACATGGGGGAGTCATCAATTATATTTTGGGAACTAAATGCACTTTATAAAAAATAAAACCAATACTCAGGGTCCTGTGGAATAAAGCTGGGTATTGTGATGACTGTCGAAACCGAAATAACGCGTTCAGAATCACTCATGATAAACAGGAGCAATTGATGCAAATAAGATGCACGAATAAACGAGGTAAAAAATTACCTGAAAACTCCGATGTGAAGCGGAAAAATTTTGACGTACCGGAAAAGATACATGAAGAATGCGTGTATATCGGGCTCACCAATTTGTAGTAGACCAGATTACTACAATAATGTCCCCAAGAATGTTGGAGAAAAGGCACAGGAAATAAAAGGTTTATCGCGGTAACCAAAACGTGTACAGAGCGTTTACGATGCACGCACGAACGGACGGAATCAATAATTGCCAAGGTCAATGTTTTGATAAGGGAAAACAAGCGGCGTTACAGGAGTAGGGTTCGCTGTGTACTCCAATACCCTTGAAGAATTGTCGACGAATCGAACCAAAATTTGTTCATCAGCCAGGTTTTCGTTATCTACAGGAGAGTGAATCGCAAATGGAACAAATCTCGGGCGGATAGATTTCGAGCCAGTTTCAGTGATGGTTCGGTATTCGAAGACACTGGAATATAATGAAAGATATTCTCTTTACCATCATGGTGAGAGGTCATAAAAGTAAAATAGTTCATTATTTGAAAAAATAAGAATGTACATTAAAAACAAGGATTTTCAGGTTTTTCTTTTACTTTTTTATATTTTTTTGGTAGATTTTATTGTTTCGCAAGTTTGGATAAAAATGTGACATTTATAAGCCTCATATGAAATTAAAAAAGAAATATACATAATAGTATATAGAAATGTCATTGAAGGCCATGTGACAAATAGACAAATGTGATGCAAGTCCCAACCTATGACGAGACATGCATAGACCCTATGTAACCTGATACTACAGCAGCGTTATAAATAGATAATCAGAAAAATAATTACTTCAGATGTTTCGATTTTTTTTTTAGAGAAACATTTGTTTTCAATAGAAACCTGAATTGAAACAATAAGGATAACTATGTTTAAACAAAAAGGAGGTAAGCTAAGCCTAAAGAGATACAATAAGTTAAGGTATATATAATACTAGTCCCAGGTTTTGATGTATGTATGATGTATGTATGAAAGCACAAGCCTGATCCAGGCAAAGCGCCGCACAGTCAGAGACTGCTGTCAGGTTGCCCAGGCCTAGACAGATATGAGGGGGGGAATAGAAATAGATGTAACATACATAGACCCTAAGTAACCTGACACTTAATAATACCACGTATTTCAAACATTGTGAACAGTTCTATACGTGTGCTAATGTACAAAATACTTACAATTGGTTCAATAAGCAGGAATATCGTGACAAAATAAATTGTCTATAGAAGTGTTTGTTTTGAGAATTTCGCATAGCGATGGAGCAGTCAGAGAATCTATGAGTGTTTTAAATTTACCTGTAGATGTGCACATGAGAAAATGGAGTCAAAGAGATTGCCAAAGATGCGCATACCTAATTAAAAAGAAGTTTTGTCGAACATTAGTGCGAGTAAGGGAAATATGTAATAGCCTCATTCGGTTACGTCGTACAGAACGATTGCAATCTTGGAAGCGCATGGTAGATCTAATCTTAACTAAGTCTCCAGCAAACTTGCAGCAATCAATCTACGTTGCTTTAGATAAGCAAATGAATGCACTGGCAGAGGAATTTCATAATATTTCTGCATCAAAATGAAAGGCGAAAGGAAGCCAACTCGTACTCTGCTCATTGTAAATCAAGAAGAGCGGCTACTAAGCGACAGCAAATCCTGGCCACAAATGGACCGTTCCAGGATTAAGAACGTTTTACGCTTTCTAGGGCTAATTAACTGTTGAGTGAAATGAGTCCATCCTGTATACCTGTTGAACCAAATTTCATAGGGTTTTGGTCGCAAGAAACGCAAGATTATCATTATATTTCATAACTAATCATCTAGTGACGAAACTGAGAGTATCTATTGTGATCCACCTGCAATTACACCCGAAAGAATTCAGGCTCCAATACCTTGTGCACAAAACGACATGGTGCCAGGACACCGCTGTCATCTAGGTGTTTATTTCGCTTACCCACCTTTAAACTGACGCAAGCTCTTCTCCCAAAACCTAGCTCATTTAAAAACAGCCATCAGGAAGCCACTAAACCAACAAGTAACTTTGGTCAATAAAAATAATTGGCGCACACAAGATGTCAGTTGCCATACTCAACTACTATACCGCGTTATGCAATCTAACTAGTCAACCACCCCTTTCCCACTTGGACATTGTAATGATCAGGCTTAGTTACAACCCTGGCTAATAGCGCTTTCATATCCCGATGGTAGAACTGAAGCTCTCTACTCCCATGGTGAGAGTTCACCGTGTATGGTGATGGAAGATTGCTAACAGCCGAATTAGATGACGTTGACGGGCTTAGCGAAAATAAAGATGGGAGCCAAGCATGTGTCTCCAGTAATTGCAGTGTGAGATCATAATTGCTTGTGGGCGTGATACTACCATGTTGCCCGGGCCGAAGTAGGGGGTTGGCTTACAGGGCCCCACCCGTAGCCTTTGGCTAAAAAGCCTGAACCACAAGGCAGTGGGCATTTCATATGCTCAAACTAATGTCAGAAGTCTCGCAAATATTTAAAATAAACCTTCTTATATTCGACCCCAGGCATCCACCAGTCCGTTTGAAAAGATTGTTAAACATGCGGTTCTCCGAAAGAGTCTGCTGTCTGCTTCGAAGATTCCCGTAAAATCTGTTGATCAGATTCGCAGTTTGATTGATGTGGATTTTCTCAAACTACTTAAACTTCACACGCTTTCAAGATATCAATCAGTCTCCAATCATTTTGTAAGTTGTGGTCTCTTATATAGACTCAAGTGACAACATTTGTGGTTTATCAGCTGTCGATTGTCAATCGCATACTTTCGTCAAATTCCTACTCGTTTGTGAGATGTGAAAAGGCTGATAATTTTGTGCTTCAATTAAACATCGAGCCGAAAATAGTACCATAACTCAAGGAAATTCGAGTGCAATCGGTTAGTTTAGTTTTTGGGTAACGTTTCAATTCTGAAACATAAGCTTCGTCAGACCAAGGGTGATAGTCAGGACAGGGAACATGATTAAGTAGGAGTCAACCCACCACCACTTATTTGACCTTACCGCTAAACAGCCTATAGTACGCCTACAGTGTGTCACGTCTCGTGGGAATGACCAGGATCAGTGGTCCATTTTCCTCACAGTGTGTATCCAAATCAATCTGATACAAGTGAACACGGTCAAGGTCAGTTGACACAGCTGACCACACACGTAAAAGTACATAACTAACGGGGCTAAGGCTATTTTTGAAGAAAAACAAAAATCTAATTAACTAGTAGGTATAAGGTGAATAAAAACTATTTACTTTCGCATCAGTGCCGAGCGCCAGATTGTGGAGATTTCTGCCCCATCCACCTTATTGACCGCCAGTCGAGCCTTGGCAATTTCGACCGCCTCCGCATGTAGGCGTTCGCTATACGGTTTAATACCGCGTCTCAATATTGCCACATTGTCTAGATCGACGCTGTGGCCCGTATCTAAAACGTGCTTCGCCAAGGCGGAATCACGAATATGGGATTGATATTCCTTCGCATCACGGGGCTGTCTCTGGACACGCTTTCGGTGTTCTTCGATTCTAGTGTGAATTTCCCTGGAAATCTACCCTATGTAAACACCAGAACAGTCCTTACAGTTGATTCTGTAGATGCTGTTCGTAACGCTAGATAAACGCGTCTTATCCATGAAGTGCATCAGAACCGAACAGATAGTTTTCCCTTTCTTATAAATTACGCGTATGGCCGCCTGGTTCAAGATTCTACGTATCGCCTCAGATGTGCATTTTACATACGGTATACAAACTGTATCCCGCCAATTTTTCTGCGATTTTTCGGATGGGTATTTTTCCGTCATCAATTGGCGTTTCACAAAACGTTTTGAATAACCGTGGTCTATGCGCCTTTGGCTCGCTTCACGCTGTGCCTGTTTTCGCTCCCTATCGTCGCTGCACCGGTGTTCTATCTTATGAAAAATGGAACAAGCTATGGAACTGAAGACCTGTCTTGGATGAGCGAAAGTGTATCGTAGTAGAGCATCTGTATCGACAGGTTTCCGATCGAAAAAAGTTTTTATTTTCCGTCTTCTTTTTGTGCTAAACAGTCCAAAAATGGAAGATTGCCTGTGCACGATTCCACTTCCTTTGTGACAGTAATAAATGAATCTATTTCATTTAAATACTTAAAGAATGCCTCTAACTGATCTCGCTTGATGATAACAAATGTGTCATCAACTTAGCGCCAACATAATTTTGACTTGAATACTTCATTGTTAAGGGCTTCGTTCTTGAATTGCTCCATATACATGTTCTCAAGTACCTGAGATATTGTAACACCGCTTGTTTTTTCTTATCGAAACATTGACCTCGACAATTATTAACTTCCGTTCGTTCGTGCACTTCTTTGACGGATGCGGCCTTAATTCTCAGACAACGGTCAGGAATATCCATGCATGAGGTTGTAGAACCTGATACTCCTGCTTCAAGTAGCACGACATAAAACATGCAACTCCCACGGGTGCTTTGACCTAGGGCTAAGCAATAATAGTTTTGAAAGCACGCCTAACTAGCGCCTCAGTGCTGTATGCTAATGTATGCAACATAAGAAATAAGTGGGCTGACCTCTCCCTTTGTGTGGCTGAGTTACACCTCAGTGTTATAGTGCTTGCTAATACCTGGCTGTTCGCGCTTGATGATGTGCTAATAAACATAAGCGAACAGTATCTCGTCATTAGATGCGATAGACCTGGCGATGAAGAGTCGATAGCGTTGCACTCCTCCTAGTGTATGGTTTGCACAATACGAACACGGGTATATCCCTAACCAGTGAAAACGTTCAAGTCCTTACGAGCATCCTGACTTGCTACAAATACGCCCTCGCAATTGCTTGTGTCTATGTCACACCTAGTGCAGCCGGGCAGGAGATTACACAGATTATTGAGACGCTCGACGGTTTGTTTCAATCAGCTTCAAGCGTACTCATCTTAGATTATGTCAACCTTCCGGACATAGATTGGGCCGTCCCTGTTGGTATAGTCATCTAGCAATCCGGAACGTTTCTCGAAAGGTTTTATGATCATAAGCTGCATCAGCGTGTAAATGATCCTTCGAGTTTTTGTAATGGATGCACTCCATCCACTCTCGGTCTTGCATTGTCGTCCGAGAACGAAGCAGTTAGACTTTTAAAATACCTACCACTGGTCGGCAAAAGCGATCATGTAATGATAAGCTTCGAAGCGTCACTGCGTTTTCACAAACCTATTGCTAGCCATAGATGCGATTTTGGGCTTGTAGAATTGAGTATTCTCCTACAGGCTTCAAAATCTTCCTTTGAGGTCTCTAACGATTTCAATGTAAGTGAAAACTGTGATAGAATTTGTATGTATCTAGAGGAGTTTCAAGTTGTGGAAAAGCATCATAGGCCACCCTAGTGGACGCCTCGTCGTTGGTCTGCCCGTAAACGAAATAGTTTATGGCGTCAATATATGCTATCTCTCAATTCTGGTTCTTGGGTCTGCTACAAAATTGTTTGGAACGCTTGTGTTAATATGCAGAGTTTGCTGAAACTGTAGTTTGAGTTATCCTTATCTAGTGACTTTAAATCCAACCTAAAAAGATTTTATATTTACACTCAATGAAAAGGCAAAACCACGGAAATCATGAGAGATTTGAAATTCAAGGACGGAAATGTGGCTGATACCGACCTGTCTAAGACACTTGCCTTCTCCAACTACTTTAGTGGCGGTAAGAGTTATCATATTTCATTAAATGCTCCGTCTAGGTCATTTAATCTACTACCGGGTGCTCCGGCACCAGATGAGTTGTCCTCCAGTGAGGTCGTGGTATATGAAGCGCTTATCCATGTTCGCATCAACAAAGCTCAGTGACCAGATGGAATCTACTCAATTATGCGGAATAATCTCGCCTCTGTGCTTACAGAAACTTTGTGCAAGCTCTTTAATTCATGCGAAAACACACGTAATGTGAGGAAAAGTCTAGAGTGTTTTCGGCAACACTGATGTTCAACGGATAAAGTCCATCGAAAATGCGTGAAGAATCTTTATTGTTGATGTTCCAAACTTTTTTATTTTGATTGCTTAAAATAGATTGATCTTTCATGAACATGAACCGTTTTCTTGTCCGCTAGGCGAAGGTGATTTATTCCGCTAGTTTGAGGTCTGAGGGCCAGTTTCTTTTTGGTGCGAAATGAGAATTTTTCTGTGGAGAAAAAATACTCAGAAGCGAGAGAATGTTGTTTCGAACGTTATGAACATTTATTTAATATCAATATCCAGGAATGCCATCATTATATAGATCATCAGGTAGAACATTTAAATTGATAAGATTGCGAAATTTTTCTATGGTGAGAAATTAAGCTAGATATGATTTTAATTCATTTAAAGTGGAACTGAGTCTTATATATTTTGAAGAAGATTCCAAAGTTCAGCATATTTAGTCAAGAAAAATCTGTTCCTTACTTTAGTACGAAACCTTGGTAATTTAATAGTTTTTTTCACTGTTTCTCATATTATATTTAAAATTATGCCGTATATGAAGATTCGAACGTATTTCCATTTTATCCGTTGACAGTATTTTAACCCTTTCATGCCTGAATTATTTTCTAACTCGGAATAAATTTGTTTTTTTCGGAAACGAATTGCCCAGGGGTGAAATAACACAAATAATATAAAAAGTTTTTAATATTCACAGAATTTAAAAATTAACTAAATGTAACCAATTGGTTACATCCGCCTTAAGTCACCAGCGTACGATTTTGGTGACTTATGCCGGATGTAACATAAAAGTTACATCTAAACGCAACGCATCTCGAAGATTTCCTGATTTATTTAATTTTTTACATAATGTCTTTGTAGGCATCACTAAGTTTATACTGGAACAAAATTTATAATAACTGAGACTTTCACACGATTTTTGTTCGGCTCACAAAACTGCGAATTGTGAACATACGTTCGAAACCCGTACGAGCACATACTTCCTTTTTCACTGTGGACAAGTCAATGATAATTGCGAAAAAAGAAAAAAAACCACCCAGCAGTTGACAAAATTCTGTATGCCGCCGTGCAAAAAATTCGGAAAATTCAGGGAGAGATAGCTTAAAATGACTTCCGAAGTTCATGTAACGATAAGTTTACATCCGTCCTGAAAGGGTTAAAGAATAAGATGAGGTTATGCTTGAGTCTGCGAAAACACAGGGGATCGAGTTTCAGTTGTATACATCTTTCTCTATAGGATTGTTTTGAGGTATAACCGATGACTGATTTTGAGAAAGTACGTTGTATTTTTTTCTGGAGCTATGCTATCAGTTTTATTTATCATGTTAATAATAATATACATTCTTGGAGATTCAAGGCATGCAATACTTGATCAGTTTATCAAAATTTGAACAGCAAAAGAAAATAGTACATTGCAAGTGACCGAATTGAGCGGGATTTTTAAACATTTTTCCGTTCAATAATGGAAATGAATATACAGCAGGTAAGGAAAATTTTTTAATATATAATAGAAAGAAAATTTCTTTTGAATTATGTCAACATTTACGAATGGCTAGGAAGCAAGAAACAAATGGAGAACAGAAATGGAAGGTAATTGTGAAAAAGCGGTGCGAATTGTAATGCAGTTGTCATAAAAAATTGATAAATAAATTATATATGCATAAATTTATGTTTTTACGGAAAGGTTGGTTAAGAAGATTAAAAAATGAACACAAAATCCATCGGAATAAGAAAATCTAAGAAATTGTGGGGAATGTGAGAGGGTGTGGCTGATATCAGAGAGTAGGCAGTAGGGTGCTGTGCTCCAATACTTATGAAGAATATTCGACGAATCGAACCAAAATTTGTTCACCAGCCGGATTTTCGTTAACTGCAGCAGAATGAATCGCATACGGAACAAATCTCAAGAGGATAGATTTTGAGCCAACTACAGTGATGGTTCGTTATTCGAAGACACTTGAATATAATGAAAGATTTTCTCTTCACCAGCACGGTGAGAGGTCATCAAAGTAAAATAGTACATCATTTAGGAAATATGAATGTACATTAAAAACAATGTTTTTTTTGGTTTTTTACGTTTTCATTTTTTATTTTATGGTAGATTTTTAATATTTTGCATATTAAGATGAAAAATGAGACATTTCTAGACCTTGTAGGCATTATTCCCAATTGATATAATTCCTTAATAATTCCAAAAGTAAGTTTATTTTAATAAACGTTTTCCATCATGATGCCGTGTGTCGTTTTGTTTAAATCAACTGAACACACACTTGCGCTTCCTACAGCGTGAACGTCTGATAACTTGCCTGGTGCCGAACCACTAATTAATTGTTTCAGATTACTGACCTAGAATATTTTTTCCCTTTTCGGTAATTCACTGCTTGTCCCATCTACGACGAGCAATTATCCCGCTGAAGAAATAACACGGGTCAAATTCATTGTTAGCAATAATCCGAGTGGACAACACAAGGATTTCGTAAGTCTGTTGTTGACATAGTGTATTCTCTTGCATAAATATAATTATATATATTTATACATAATTTCATACGCTTACATTAATTAGCAACACTTATAGCAATTCTTATTAACGTAACGTTCGGCTTATCCGCTACAAACTGGTGAGCCCGTTTTCAAATTTTTTCCCTTCATTTTATATTCATTATGTTGTCCGGCGACGAAGCCGCCATCAACTCTAACGTCAGATTGCCCCCTTTCGGGATGTCAAACCCGAGAGTGTGGTTTGTTTTGGCCGAAGCTCAGTTCGAGAGCTATCGCATTGAATCACAAGACATGAAGTTCTCTAAGGTCACCGCCAACCTTCCTACGGAGGTGGCATCCGAAGTGATCGACGTCTTGGATCCGAAACCGTTAGATCATCCCAACGACAAACTGAAGGCTGCCATTCTACAACGCTTCGGCACGTCCAACGCAGCTCGCATGCAACAACTCCTCCAGATAACGGAGTTGGGCGATCGAAAACCTTCGCAACAGTTGCGGCATATGCGCACGCTCGCTTGCGGCAACAATGTCAGTGACGATGTGCTAATGCACTTTTGGATCAAGTGCCTGCCTGCTCACACGAGGTCTTTCGTAGCCATACAAGAAAGCGAAGCCTCGTTGGAGAAATTGGCACTCGCCGCCGACAAGGTACATGAGTGCCAAACAAGCAACGCCCAAGTACATTTAGTGACCGAAGACACGCCACAAACCCCAACGGACCAACTTTTCGCTCGAATCGAGGACGCAATCGAACGTCTTGCACTGTCAATACAGACGACGTATCAACAGCGTAAACCTCAACAGCAAAAACGTCGTCCGCAAAACAACCGCGCAAACGCTTCGCGCCAGGCTGCCAACACAGGTTTCTGCAAGTACCATAAACAGTTTGGTGCTGACGCCAGGCACTGTGTGCAGCCCTGTTCCTTCCCCAACGCCAGTTAAGCTAAAGCGGGAAAAGAGCAGGCCAGCCAGTAATCGTGACGGCTGCAGCTGACCACACCGTAAGTCGCCTATTCTACATTGATGATTCTCCAACAGGTCTACGTTTCCTAATTGACACAGGAGCGGAGGTGAGTGTCATCCCACCTCATAGTGCAAGCACCCGCATGGACACAACTGGCGTCAATCTACAAGCGGCTAACGGCACACGCATCAAAACGTATGGCCAGCGTCTCCTTCTGCCAAACCTTGGTTTGGGCAGAAATCTCCCATGGACATTTATCGTCGCCAACGTTCGTCAGCCGATCATCGGAGCCGACCTTTTAACAGAGTTCGGGCTAATAGTCGACGTTCAGCGCAAACAACTGTTGGACAACAAATCCGCAGTACGCGTCACAGGAAAAGCGACATCGATCAATTCGATCGGACTGAAACTCGCTCTACCAGACGACAAGTTTGCAATTCTGCTTCAAGACTACCCGGCTATCAGCCAGCCATCGCGCTGCACGCCAGACATCCAACATGGGATCGCACACCACATCCTCACGACCGGCCCGCCGACGAACGCAAGACCGCGACGATTGTCCCCTGAGAAGCTCACCGCTGCCAAAGCGGAGTTCGAGCAACTGCTACAACTTGGGATAATTAGACCCTCTAATAGCCCATGGTCATCGCCTCTACATATGGTTTTAAAAAAATCAGGCGACTGGAGACCATGTGGTGACTACAGAGGCCTCAACAAGCTCACAGTGCCCGATAGGTATCCCATACCTCACATCCAGGATTTCTCCCTGAGCGCCTGCGGCAAGAAAATTTTTTCCAAAATCGACCTTGTGCGCGCCTATCATCAAATCCCAGTAGCAGACGTCGACGTTCCGAAGACTGCTGTCACTACACCTTTCGGTCTCTACGAATTCCTTCGCATGCCGTTTGGACTCAGAAACGCCGCTCAAACTTTCCAGCGCTTCATCGATCAAGTCATGCGAGGTCTGCCATTCACCTTCACATACATCGATGATATTCTTGTCGCTAGTGAAAGCCACGAGCAGCATATGGATCACCTTCGACTGGTTTTTCAACGTCTTCAGGAATACAACGTCGTAATCAACCCGGCCAAATGCCAATTCGGCCGACCAGCCCTAGAAATTCTTGGACACACAATCGATTCTCGTGGAATCACTGCCATTCCGCAGAAAATATTAGCGATTGAAGACTACCCAACTCCAACGTCTCTTCGCCAGCTACGTCGATTCATTGGATTCATTAACTTCTACGGCAGATTCATACCAAAATCTGCAGACAAATGCAGACTGTTAATTGATCTCTTGCGGGAAAATCCAAAGAAGTTCAACATGACAACGGAAGCTATCGCCGCGTTCCAATCAGTCAAAGCATCCCTCAGCACGCTCACTTCGCTGGCTCATCTCTCCACGGAAAGCAGAGTGAAGCTCGTGCTCAAAACAGACGCTTCTCAAGTTGCTGTTGGTGCCGTTCTACAACAAGTCATTGACAACGAGTGCCCACCACTCTCCTTCTTTCCACGAAAGCTGCAACCGGCTCAAACCAGGTATTCTACCTTCAGCCGAGAACTACTTGCGATGTACCTCGCAGTAAAGCACTTTCGACACATCCTGGAAGGACTTCAATTCACCATCTACACGGACCACAAGACCTTGATCCACGCCTTCAGCGCTGCCGCCGACCGCTACTCGCCTCGGGAAACTCGCCACTTGAACTACCTCTCGCAGTTCACCACTGACGTAAGGTACATCGAGGGACCCAGCAACGTCGAGGCAGATGCTCTATCACGCGCATCTATTTCTCAGATCGCGAAGATTGATTTAGAGGAAATCGCCGCACTGCAAGAGGACGACCCGGAATTTTCAAAAATCATTTTCGAAGCTTCCCTACAGTTTGCTCTCTTACCAGTGCCAGGCAGTCGAATACGTATCCATTGTGATACATCGACAGGAAATCCACGTCCCTTTGTACCAAAGGATTACAGACGACGGATTTTTGAGCACCTGCACGGAATATCCCACCCGAGCAAACGCGCAACCACGAAACTCATCACAGACCGCTATGTTTGGCATGGCATGCGGAACGACATTCGTTGTTGGGCACAACAGTGTCTTGCCTGCTAACGTAGTAAGGTACATCGCCATACCCGCTCTATTCCTGGAAAATGCCCACTTCCAGATGGACGCTTTCGGCATGTACATATTGATCTTGTTTGACCATTACCCTCATCCCGTGGGTGCACTCATCTTTTGACGTGCATCGATAGATTCACACGCTGGCCCCAAGCGTGCCCACTAGTGGATACATCCGCGGAAACCGTAGCTCGCACCTTCGTCTCTGGTTGGATCGCGAATTACGGTGTCCCGTCCCAGATCACAACAGACCGCAGAGCCCTGTTTACGTCCCACCTCTTCGCAGAACTGAATCGTCTACTGAGATGCGAACATTTTCGGACGACGGCTTACCATCCAGCCGCGAACGGCCTCGTTGAACGATTCCATCGTCAATTGAAGGCTGCGCTCGTCGCCACCGAATCCAGCGCATCCTGGGTTGAAAAACTGCCACTGGTTCTGCTCGGCATCCGCAATACCGCAAAAGAGGACATCGGTTGCACATCGGCCGATATGTTTTACGGAACTACTCTGCGACTCTCCGCCGAACTGCTGACGGACTCGACACCCATGACTGCGATTGAAACAGCTCCGTATGTCTACCGGCTCCGAGCCTTCATGCGAGAAATAGGTGCTCCGCCTACCCGTGTAACTTCTCGTACAAGTCATGTCGACAATTATCTTCTGTCGTGCCCGCACGTATTCACGCGCGTAGACCGTGTAAAACGGCCCCTCGGAGCACCATACGACAGCCCATTCGAAGTTATCTCCCGCAGTGCAAAGTACTTCGTCATTGAACGCAACGGCCGCCCGGATTCAGTCAGCATCGACCGATTGAAGCCCGCGTACATGGAATCGAATACAGACCGAGGACCCCCTACGACTGTGACTATCTCTTCACAGCCAGTCCCTTTGTTTCTTTTCCCTCGTCTCCCTTTTTGTCGACTATAGATACGCAGCCGATGCGCGAGGACTTGAGCATTTCACCCCCGTCCACGCCAGCAACACAACCCATGATGGAAACCCCGCTGCATTCACGGACAGCAGTGACAACCGACGACACGGACACCCCGCGCACACACACTGGCCGTACCGTGGCAAGACCCCGTCGGTACACACCGTAGATGGATGTCGAGCATGGCTGAACAGCCACCGCTCTAGGGGGGGAGTTATGTAGGAATTATTCCCAATTGATATAATTCCTTAATAATTCCAAAAGTAAGTTTATTTTCATAAACGTTTTCCATCATGATGCCGTGTGTCGTTTCGTTTAAATCAACTGAACACACACTTGCGCTTCCAACAGCGTGAACGTCTGATAACTCGCCTGGTGCCGAACCACTAATTAATTGTTTCAGATTACTGACCTAGAATATTTCTTCCCTTTTCGGTAATTCACTGCTTGTCCCATCTACGACAAGCAATTATCCCGCTGAAGAAATAACACTGGTCAAATTCATTGTTAGCAATAATCCGAGTGGACAACACAAGGATTTTGTGAGTCTGTTGTTGACATAGTGTATTCTCTTGCATAAATATAATAATATATATTTATACATAATTTCATACGCTTACATTAATTAGCAACACTTATAGCAATTCTTATTAACGTAACGTTCGGCTTATCCGCTCCAACATCATGAGAAATAAAAGTATGTTATATACATAATGGTGTATAGAAAATGTTATCGAAGGCAATGATGAGATTAATTAGTGTAAAAGTATTTCCAGGGTCTGGTAATCTGACACTTGAATTGCCAGTTATCCCGAGAATACTATCTGACCTCATGATATACTAATATAAGCAGATATATAAGCAGATAACGGTTAAGGATATGGTCATATGGTAAAAATGATTATAAAACGCACGGTTACGATGAAGATGTGTAGCACCATATCTAGGGTCCGGTAACCTGACACCTGAATGGCCAGTTATCCAGAGAATACCATAAGACATCATGCTATACTAATATGTGGGGAAAGATGTGGAATTAGAAATCCGAGACCCCTAACTTCTGCAGAAGGAGTTATGGTTGAGCCATATAATGTAGGTGTGTCGTAGGGGATTAAGCAGCTTAATCGCATATAGTGTGTCTTAGATGCCGAAAATTTTAATCCTCATTGTGCGCCCCAGCTTGATAGAGATGCAAGATCAGTGTTAAGGGATATCAGAGTTTGTGACATTTCATTAGGTGGATATGATAGGACGACTTTTATGTCATCAGCAAAGATAAAGAGTTCAGAGTGGTTCACAAAACTTTGCAGATCATTAACATAGATGAGAAAAAAAGGGAACCAAGAACGCTGCTTTGAATTACGCCACATGGAATCGGCTGGATAGGTGAAGTAACACCGTTAACGCTAACTGAAAAGGTGCGATCAGACAGAAAAGAATAAAACCAGCTTAAGAAAGACCAATGAATACCTTAATATGATAACTTCAAAAGGAGTAGCGTATGTGGAACCCGATCGAAAGCCTTGCTTATGTCTAGGAATAAAATAATCACTGATAATCCTTGGTCTAGTGAACTGGTTATGTGATCTGAATAATCTAACTGGCTGGTTGCACAAGATTTTTGGTTTAGGAAACCATGTTAGACTAGGGAGAACGCATCTGGGCCAAGGTAGTCCAACAAAATTTCTTAATTGACTTTTCAAATAACCTAGAGAGAATAAGAGTGTGATTAATAGGGTGGTAATTCGTAACGAGGTTCGATTTACCATATTTCAAACGAAGGATAATAACTTAGTGTTTCCAATGAGTTGGAAAGATTTCGGATTTGAGAGAAATATTAAAATGATTTATTAAGAGTAAGGAAAAATCTTCACTGATGTTGTGTTAGATGGATGATATAAAACCTACACCATCGGGCTTGTAAGAAGTTTTACTTCGACGAGAAATATATTTTATTTCGTTTAAAGTCAAAGCAAAGGATTCAATAGTATTTAAGGGAACGTTATTTTTCGCCGGTGGATGATAAATGTTATTATCAAATGAGCTGCTGAAGAATGAAGAGAAAGCCTGACTTATTGTGGGCGGGTCAGTAGTGACTATATCCGTATTATCTTTTTCATAAATAATTGGAGAAATGTCACGTTTTAATGAGATACATCTATTATTCGTAAGACAATTCAAAGACTTAGTCTTTGAGTTACTGCTCAAAATCATTCTTTCTTGACGCTCTAGGAGGCGAATTTTAATACCTGGGAGAGAGTTACATAGCTCATGTCGGCGTATAACAGAGAAGAAGTCAAACTTATGATTTGCAGAAGTAGAGAGACAAGCAATCGTTTTTTTCGAGAAGGGTTATGGGGTTATGTTTACTTCTCTCAATATGAGAGGTAGACGAACTCCGAAGGCATGCTAAGAGGTTAACATGGAAAATCGAAGAAATACGATTGAAGTCTGAAGAAAGAAAAAATTCAGTCCAGTCGTTGTCTCTGAGAAGATTCGAAAACTTAGTCCAGTGGATATAAATTTTCTCATCATTGTGAATATATGCCGGCTTCCGAAAAAGGCGCAGAACGCAAGTGACCATATTTTGGTCGCCACCGGGCAGTAGAGCTTAAATTTCAACGTTGCTGGGATCAGTACCTAGAGTGAAGATCAGGTCTAAAATGCTGGACAGTCTTGTAGGCTTACTCACAGATTGTGTGAAACCTAAAAGATTAATCGTTTTAGCGAATGCTATAAATCTATTCGAAATGTGGGGGTATTTCCAGCTGATGCATGGCACGTTGAAAACCCCAGCAATAATTTTGTTGCTGAGAGGGGCAATGGATGCCTCAGTAAACACATTTATAAGCTTATCAATAGTGAGTGTGACAGAGGATGGTGGGTTAGGGATAATAACCGAGTGCTTCCAATGAATTGGAAAGATTTCGGATTTGAGAGAAATATTAAAATGATTTATTAAGAGTAAGGAAAACTTTTCACTGATGTTGTGTTAGATGGATGATATAAAACCTACACCATCGGGCTTGTAAGAAGTTTTACTTCGACGAGAAATATATTTTATTTCGTTTAAAGTCAAAGCAAAGGATTCAATAGTATTTAAGGGAACGTTATTTTTCGCCGGTGGATGATAAATGTTATTATCAAATGAGCTGCTGAAGAATGAAGAGAAAGCCTGACTTATTGTGGGCGGGTCAGTAGTGACTACATCCTTATTATCTTTTTGATAAATAATTGAAGAAATGTCACGTTTTAATGAGATACATCTATTCTTCGTAAGACAATTCAAAGACTTAGTCTTTGAGTTACTGCTTAAAGCCTTTCTTTCTTGACGCTCTAGGAGGCGAATTTTAATACCTGGGAGAGAGTTACATAGCTCATGTCGGCGTATAACAGAGAAGAAGTCAAACTTATGATTCGCAGAAGTAGAGAGACGAGCAATCTTTTTTTCGAGAAGGGTTATGGGGTTATGTTCACTTCTTTTAATATGAGAGGTAGACGAACTCCGAAGGCATGCTAAGAGGTTATCATGGAAAATCGAAGAGATACGATTAAAGTCTGAAGAAAGAAAAAATTCAGTCCAGTTGATATAAATTTTCTCATCATTGTGAATATATACCGGCTTCCGAAAAAGGCGCAGAACGCGAGTGACCATATTGTGGTCGCAACCGGCAGTGAAGCTAAAATTTCAACGTTGCCGGGATCAGTACCTAGAGTGAAGATCAAGTCTAAAATGCTGGACAGTCTTGTAGGCTTACTCACAGATTGTGTGAAACCTAAAAGATTAATCGTTTTAGCGAATGCTGAAAATCTATTCGAAATGTGGGGGTATTTCCAGCTGATGCATGGCATGTTAAAATACCCAGCAATAATTTTATTGCTGAGAGGGGCAATGGATGCCTCAGTAAACACATTTGTAAGCTTATCAATAGTGAGTGTGGAAGGAGATGGTGGGTTATAGATGCACCCTATGAGAGCATCAAGAGAGAATATGGTGATCCAAATTGAGTCATCTAGATCTTCTAACATATGAGAACTGTATATTTCTGCCGGAAAATATGTATTAACATAAATGAGAATACCACCACCACGGGTGTGGTTGCGGTCCTTACGAAACATGAAATAGTTGGCTAGTTCAAGTGAAACGTGGGGAATGTCATGAGGTGTCCACGTCTCTGTGATGAGAACTATTTTGTACGGGTTTGAGATCAAGAAATGTTGAAGGGTAGGAAGCTTGGAGATAATCGACCGTGCATTAAATAATAGAAGAATAATTTTAGGATACTTAACATGTGTAACCGGAAGTGATTTACATGAGTGGTCTGAAATTGATGGTGTTAATTTAAGTAAGGGTTTTGGTAATGAAGAGGAAAATTTTGCTGAGGAAAATTTTGCATCGGTATATACCTGTTTTAAAAAGGGTCTAGGTAGGTATTAAACGGGTTCCCGTGCATGAAGTTACGCTGATCTAGGGTACCTGACGCGTATTGAAGTGGAAAATGGTAGGGTCTTGAAGAAAGATAGTGAGGACGTGAATGCTGAGGAGAGAAAGAACTATGGGAAGGAATAATTGGGCCAAATGGGTCAGATGCGACCGGGAATTGTCTATGGACGGGGTGATAAGTGTATAAACCATGGGGTAGTTTATATTCATCAAAGTTTCTCTTGGCCCTATGTATACTATTGATGTGTGGTCCACCTCGATGTAGTGGCGAATTTGCCTTGAATACAGGGAGCACGAGTTTTTTATTAGATTTACCTGACGATCGAGCTGCGGGCCGTACATCTGCAGTGACCATTTTATTAGTGGTAAGATTGCATTCATGGGCAGGAGTTGTGTTATCAATGTTTAAATTAGGTTTAGCTATAAAGGGGTAGCTACCTGAAGTTGGTATATCATCAGAAGTTGAGTCTCGGGATATAGATGTTGATGTGGAATTATCAACGACAATATCCAGGTCTATTAAATTGGGGATAACTGTTGAGGGTTTCACTACGTTGCAACGCTGGGGAACGCATTTGCGTTGTAAGGGTGTGTTGTCTGGCTTGATCAACACATTGGAAAATTGAGGCAGAGATTTTAAGACATGTTGATTATTAAGTATATGTAACGCATAATTTTCGTCAACACATTTTATTAATATCGGAGCACAACTTCGGTCAGAAGGCTTTCTAAGCCTAATTACAGATGCTGATTCTAGGGGGAGGCCATAACGAGACATAACTATCTTTTTGAGGTCCACTAAAGGATATCTATCGCCTACATCAAAAAGAATATTGTTTTTAGCACGGTTTCGACGCTGCTCAATTTCTGAAGTCAGCGACACTATGAATCGACACGTTTGTTGAAGTAGATTAGAGTCTAACACGTAACTAGGGTCAGGGAGGATAGCTAGTGGTTCTGATATACTGCAAAGTTTAGAAACCGTGGACAGCTTCACCGTGACTGATTCAATCTTGTTTTCTAGGTTCCGTACAGTGGTCAGAACCGTGGACATATTTCCATCAAGAATCACCGAACATTTTTTTAATTGAGATGTAGTTCGGTGTGTTGCTCTTGAAGATTTCGATAGCTCGTAATGAGACCAATCGACAGTATAAATAAAAATATGTGTGTTGCAGATCAAAGACTTGCCAAAATTTCGAACACCGCGCGTAGAGTCATCAATAATAATAATATATTCTTGGTAAACCAGGGCATGCAAAACATGATCAGGTTGTAAAGGATATATCTGAAGTACCAGCAGAGCCTCTCTGTAGGTTATAAAATGAATCGCTTTGCAAGGGCATCCTACCAGATGACTGGAATAAACCCATTGTCGTACCCATTCTAAAGGGAGGTTGCGCAAACTTAGTTAGGAATTTCCGACCGGAATCTTTTATGCTTTTTAGATAGAGTTTCCAAGACACTGGATGAAGGCGGACGGGTAGAGGTCTCTTACTTAGACATTAGTAAGGTCTCTAACTTGGTTAGCCACAGGTTCCTAAGGATGAAGCTAGCGGCCAAATGCAGATCTGATAATCATCACGACTGGATAACCAGTTTTTTCGTGAAAGATCTTTCCGAGTCCGTGTAGGCGATACGAACTCTGAATTCGCAACAGTTATCAGTGGGGTCCCACAAGGTTCAGTATTAAACCCAATACTTTTTCTGATCTTCATAGATGATCTGACATCGCAGTTGTCATGTGCATTCTACATGTTTGCTAATAAAGTCAAATTCACCGGATCCAGTCATCACGGTGATTTGTTGAGAGATATTGAAAAGGTCATTAAATGGTTGCAGGATTTGGATCTTCCTCTGAACTTTAGTAAATGTCATCTGTTCTCAGTAACTGCGAATAACGGTAGGATCGACTTTAAATCTATTAGGAGGGTTAAGGATTTGCGTGCGAGCCTGAAGCCCCTTCTTTCAAAAAGAAATATTGCAAATAGCGAGAGTCCAACGTCTTGCTACTAAAATGGTTCAAGGTATATTTGGGAAACCCTACGAAGATCATCTTAGGTCAATTCTCACTTCGGCGTCCGCGTCTACGGGGTGACCTAATAGAAACTTTCAAAATCCTGAAAGGCTTAGGCGAAGAAGGTTGCCAAATCCTGTTCTCTCGAGCGGCCAAACCTTCAACTAGAGGAGATACTTTGAAGCTCGCAATAAAACACAGCCGTCTGAATCTTTGGTAACACTTCTTCAGTGAAAGAGAAGTAAGCTTCTGGAACAATCGGATTCAGGAACTAATCGCTTGCACAACAGTAGATGCATTCAAAAGGGATTAAAATGCCTTGTGACATGAGCTTTTCGCAAACTTTTTCCTATGAATATACAGGTCGCCTGTCGACAGAATTGTCCATTTTTTGTTCATTTTGAATTTATATGATCTTTATCACGATTTAAAAAATCCTGTTATATAATGCCTCATTTTAAATGTCATGTTTAAAATGTATGCACCAATTTCTCATAGCTAACCTCTCACCGGCTTGGTAAAATGAAACCCTTTCCGTCTTTCTCAATCGCAGCTACAGATTCTGGGACCGAAGGACGGCCTGGAAAACACCGGACGTATCAACGCATACGACGAAGATACCAGAGAAGAATAAATCAACTTTGGCAGTGGTGGGCGCTCCTTTAAAGCTTTCCACCGACAGAAATTCTGGACGCTAGATTGGCTTATCAGCCATTTACAGTCCTGTGCCAACTGAACTGAACTACATTGGCTAATTTTATGACCATTGCACTCAATATATTGAAATTCATGCCTCGATCCATAATGCAATGAAAGTTAGAGGCATATACTAGATGAAAAAAAGTGATTAATGACAAATATTGAATAAATACAACGATCAACAATAACGTTTTAATTTTTCATTTTATATTTACTTGAGGTCACTGCATCGTTGCTCGCTATTCGATATGACACAACAAAAAACAACATTGGAAGATCATTAATAGCATCAAGTGAATGACTGAAATCTGTCAGGTAATTTCGGAATTTCTAGTGAACTTTCACCATTTTGATGGGGTTTGCTTTGTATAGAATGACGCAGAACACTTTTTCTATACGTACGACATATTCCCTCAGTTTTATGCCTAGCTTAGTATTGTACAATCGATGGTAATCAAAAAATATTTCTTTGGATATTTGCTCAAATTTTATTTTTTGAGAGCCTTGTCAGTGATTAGAATGCATTGATTCTCTGATTCTAAGTTATAAACTGCTAATTTGTCGATAGATAAATCTAGCATCGAATAACTATGTGAATTCATTATAGTTTACTGTGATATTTATGAGAAAGCCGTATTTCACGGCTAAAATTTGAGAACAATCATTTCATATACATATACATAGTGCCATAAATTTACTCCTTCTGCTCTAAATATGATGGGTATTGTATTGTATTAGTATGATATTTTGTATTATTAGTACGCTTTAGATATATAGCACAGTTTAACTATAAATTGATTTACCATAAGGATTCTAGGTCTAAATTTTAATGGGTTGATTCATGCTTCGTGAAAGTTACTATATATATGGTATCATGAAAAAGTAACCACTCACAATAATTTTTCAATATAATTTCAAAGCGATTCTCTTTGAATCGGCGAGTGACAGATTCTGTCTTGACGTAGAAGTATAATCGCAAACACAACTGCGGCAGATCCGTTGAAAAGACAGTGCCAAAATATTGATCATTTCTATTATAACAGGCTAACGATATGCCATCACCTGGCAGCCAGAATTCGAAGCACGCATCAGGGATATAAAATGAGATGAGAAGAGCAGCTCAGAGCGGCAGGATATTTTTAATACACAAATCGCGTGTAAATTTATTAAGTGTACAGTTATTGAAACAAACAAAATATGTACAGAAACCGATGAACGATTTCGGATGTCAGCATGTGTCATACGAGTTTTCGTTAGAGATTCCAAATTTTAACTCATCTAAATCCAGAAGTTTTGAAACTCCTAACAGAATTATGTGTATTACGAATAAAACTTACATAGGCTGCAATCAGGACCGTCTCACAATAAAACTTCAGTCTAAAAGTTCTCCTGTAAGGCTGTTCTAGCTAATTGAAACTATGAATATAAAATTTTATTTCCAGGATTGTAGACCAAATTATAACTCGCAAAGTTAAACTGCTCTAATTAATCAACCGAAATGTTAATTCATGAGAAAAATGTGTTGCAAATGAGGTAAACATGTAGCGCTTGTATGCCACTGTTGGATAAGACTGGTACCAACAACCTGTTAAATCACATGTGTCCAAACACATTTTTAACGAAGTTGAACCCATTACCATGAAGCGGAATGCCAATTTGCATGCGTTTCCGTCACACACATTTCACGACCGGTTTCGTGCTGTTTTCATTCATCAGTTGGGACAGTAAGATCAGAATACGCATGTGCTTAAAACAGTGAAGGTATGGTAAAAAATTAGCGCCTGTATGACTCTATTGGACAAAGCAGGTACGACCAACCTGTTCAATCACATGTGTCCAAACACATTAATAAGGGAGTGAAACCAATAAGCATGAACTAAAATGCTCATTTGCATGCATTTCCGTCACGCACCTTACGACCGGTTTTGTGCTGTTTGCACTCATCAGGTTTAAGCCAATTATACATGTGTTTGGAGACATGTGATTGAACAGGTTAATCGAACCTGCCTCATCATATAGTGGCATACTAGCGCTACTTGATTACCATTTCTCCACTGTTTCAAGCGCATGCGGATCCTGATCTTACAGTCCCTACCTGATGAGTGCAAACAGCACGAAACGGGTCGTGTGGTGTGTGTGACGGAAATGCATGCAAATGAGCACTTCGGTTCCTGGTGAACATGAATTGATACAAACCGGCAATTATTTCCGATCCAAGTTAAGCAAAACGGGAAAACTTAGTTTAAACTATATTTTTTTCTAATAATATGTATTTGAGGTGGAGCTATGTACTGCCGGGAGAATTTTGATTATCATTTCTGAACATCTATAAATTTGTATTTTTATAATGAAAACTTGATAGATTATAAAAGATATTCTCCCATATTCAAATAAAGTGAGTTCATAACCTCAAGATTTTCAAATCATGAATGCCTTTTTGGATGCTTAAACAAGATGATATTATTAGGGCTCTCAATTTAAAAAAGCACATATTGTTAAAATTTGTGACACAGCTAATACCCGGAATTTTTAGATTAATTCGTGAGAATGTTTGATAAGGAGTAGTTAAAACACACAAGGAGCTATCCAAATATAATAAAGAGCTACTAAACACAAAACAGAAAGAAAGATAAATTGTTGAGGCGTTGTATCGGTTACGGAAATTAGTTGAACTAACGTTGAAAACTGATACGTTTGATTTTTTACAAGTATGATCACAGATCATTTATATGGAGTTCACTATCAACTCAGCTAAATTTGCTAGAATGACAGAACGTGAAATAAGTGAAGACATCGATGCCCGGAATAACATCATTGTAAGTTTTTAGCTAATACTGAAATGAAATTCAAATAGAAGCATTACGCTTCGATTCATCAGTTTTCATATTCCCGATACCTCCCCTAACATTGCCCTATTTAATGTGATACATTTGGCTCGTAAACGTTGTTATTCAAAGTTAAATGCGTTTGGTGATTCTCAACTAAATTAACTAAGCAAGATAAAGTAATAATAACATTAGAAACTATCTCCCAAAATTATTGAATAACTAGTAGATTCAACGATGAATATTATTCACCGTGTTTTCAGAACACTGTCAATTTCGGGGAACATAATCATCGGAGTTAGCACATCTTGTCATGGCTTGGCCGGATTCAAAATCGTAACCATTGACTACAATGAAACAGTGGCCAGTATTCAACGCTTAACTGCAATAGGAGAACGACATGATGAAATGCTAAATTAATTAGATAAGCTGGGAATCAATAGCTGCTGAACTTGTAGAAAATTACAAGCAAACACGCCAGAACGAAGTGCATCTGCCTTAAAAGAATTCTCGCTAAATAAAGCATTGTCATTGATTCGAGCGACAGCAGCAATAAAGTTCTTTTACAGCTTCTACTGTCCTGCATCATAGCAGTTTTATTCGCCACCCCACATGATAAAATCAACTATAATTAAACATTGTATAAGTTGCTGACAACAAAATATTCCTAAAAGACGTTTACAACATCTTTCTTATATCAAAACCACTGGGGTTCGTAACCTTGGGAATGATTCGCTTAGCTGCATCTAGTTTAACACTGGAAGATTCAATCCACTTCAGGTGATTCAGCGTTTACCTATCCTAAAAACAACGACATTCCGATTTTTAAATTACAAACAAAATCGCTTGAGGCATACGATAATTTACCATTCACGAAATCTAAGCATGTTAACTTGGTTTTTAATATCTACTTGGCTAACGAAATATATATTATTATTGATTGTGCTACATACTAGAGGGTGCCATCTATCTTCAGCGATTGAAAAGAAACAGCAATTGTAGCAGGACTGCAGATGTATCAAATATTTTCTTCACAGAGTTCAACTTTCGAATGCTTACAATCGAAATTGTTGCTTCATAGATTTTGCCATTGGTAACAGACTTCCATTGATGTTTTACCTGTCATTGACCAGACCATTAGTAAACAGTTAATGATCAAGCACAAAAGAAAATTCTGACTTTCTTCAAGCGTTTATTACGGGAAATCATTGTGTGGTTACTCATATTAAAAATATGGAATAAATTCGAATAAAGTTTAGTCAACATTCGTCTTATCTTTGATGGTCATCAATTTATCAATAACTAATAAATTGATAGACTATGGATAGTATTGCTAGCAAACCTATGTGAAAACATATTAATTTTTTGTATAAATATTTGCGTGGTCAGCCAAATATGTTAATGTGACAGACAGACATATGACGCAACCTACTAAAACATTTGACAGATTTGTTGAAAAAATATCGAGGCCTTTCAGAAGCATACAAATAATGTGTTGAAATGCTAATTTAAGAATAAACGAGAGTGTCTCAAACCAGATAAATGAATTTATCAGCAGATTGTGGGGATGTTTACAAAAGCAATAGATCAGTCTTCGATTTTTGCAGCTTCTACTAGCTCATTTTTTGTTATATTTATTATTGCCAAATATGGTTCGCCAAATTGAAGGACAAGAACAGTTTTGCCCAATTTCAAAATCATACACTCTAATCGTTTGTTTAGTTTCACTTTTCTGTTACATTAGGATAATATTCAAGAGTCAATGCGCCGATTAGTGCCGTATATAGGGGAGCACTCAAGTTTCCATTTTCTAACACTTCCATTACCAGTACAATCTAAAGTGACAAAATCAATCATAAAAGAATTTTTAATGCATGTTAAATGTGCCAACGTAATATAAAGTGCAAGGCATGTATTTATGAAGAAACTATCTTGTATGACCAACTAAGGCTAGATAAAGAAATTTGTTCCGAGCTGCTCAATGCTGGTCACTCGGTAGGCGTTATACATATCGACTTTTCGAAAGCATTTCGTTGTTTAAAACTTTATAGCATACATAAAGCGACCTTCCTAAGAAGTAACGATCGCCCATGCGTATTAGGTGACACAGAGCTGTAACATCGAGTAGGTCCCGACGCTAACTTGCAAAGTGATCTGAAATTAATATATACCCGGCCACAATATAACAATTTTCCATTCATGATAACGAAATACATATAACAATTAATAGCGCGGCTAACAACGATCGGCTAACAACAATCGGTCGTGTATCACGAGATTTGGGAAACGTAATACAATATGTAAACGGAGCACAATCTAGACCGAGACTTCAGAGAAGAGCCATCACTTCGTACGATGCATTCACCATTTTTTAGCTAACCTAAAGTCCTTTAAAGGAGTGTGCCGCGTTTCTTATACCTCCGCTGTTTAAAATGACGAAATTGTTTCTGGATACCTTATAGTCATCAATAACTACCAATTAAGCAAAAACACAAAACATCATACTCTGGATTTTACTCAAACAATTCACATCAATGCTGATATATATATATATATATATATATATAT
>JACCGJ010016164.1:0-39306 GCA_013407085.1 Atriophallophorus winterbourni | reverse complement strand
CAACGTTCACTAACTTTAAACCTAGGCCTCAGACGTGACTTCCGTTGGATCTTTACCGTTGCAGACGTACGAAGCGCTATATTAGGTGCAGATTTCCTTACACACTTTAACTTGTCCGTCGATTTGAAGTCCCGTAAACTTATCGACAACCTGACAGAGTTGAAAACCCTAGGAAAACCATGCCGTTCTGCGATACAGTCTATTCGCGTATTACCACCGAATATTCCAGAACAATATAGCAGCTTATTGTCCGAGTTCCCAGAAGTTTTCCGCCCAAACTCACCGAATAATGCGATTAAACACGACGTTAGACACCATATCGAAACACGCGGTCCCCCAGTCTTCACTCGACCAAGACGGTTAGCACCAGACAAATTGGCTATTGCTAAACGAGTGTTTGAGCATATGATGGAATTGGGCATCATACGTCCATCAAAATCATCATGGGCCCCACCTCTCCACATGGTCGAAAAGAACCAACATGGTGCATGGCGCCCTTGCGGGGATTATAGAGCACTGAACAAAATTACTGTTCCAGATAGGTATCCTATACCACACATCCACGACTTTGCCTTGTCACTTGAAGGAAAGACCATCTTTTCCAAACTTGACTTGATGCGTGCCTACAACCAGATACCAGTGGAACCAGAAGTCGTGCCCAAAACAGCCATAACCACACCTTTCGGACTTTTCGAATTCGTTCGAATGCCATTTGGTCTGCGCAACGCAGCACAGACATTTCAACGGTTCATGGATCAAGTTTTCTTGGGTCTCGATTTCGTCTTCGTTCACATCGATGACGTACTCATCGCTAGTAAATCGCCCACTGAACATGCTGAACATTTACATCGCGTCTTTTCACAACTGTCGAAGTACGGCATAGTCGTAAACCCCGATAAATGCGTATTTGGCGTCGAATCACTAGAAATTCTTGGACATCAAGTCGATTCCAAAGGTATCAGGCCATTAGAACAAAAGGTTTCCGCCATAAAAGACTACCCATTACCCGAATCAATACGACAACTCCGTCGTTTCCTTGGTCTTGTGAATTACTACCGTCGATTCATTCCTCACTGCGCCGAGCTAATTCAACCATTGACGGATCTACTCCGCAACAACAAACGCTCGTTAAATATGACGGACTTAGCTGAAACTGCTTTTGAACGCATTAAAAATGCGCTTAGCTAGGCAACGTTGCTGAACCACTTACCGTCCGATCCTGATATCAAACTATTTTTATCCACGGACGCGTCTAACGAAGCGATTGGTGCAACTTTGCAATATAGTCGCAATGGAGAACTGTGCCCATTATCGTTTTTCTCAAAGAGACTGCAACCAGCTCAGGTTCGCTACAGTACGTTTGGCAGAGATTTGCTTGCAATCTATTATGCCATCATTCATTTCCGCCATTTACTTGAAGGGCGAGAATTCACGGTTTTAACTGATCATAAACCGCTCTGTTACGCCTTGCTTTCAAACACCGACCGCTATTCAGCTCGAGAAATTCGACAACTGGACTTCATTGCACAGTTTACCACCGACATCCGACATGTCTCTGGTAAAGATAAAGTGGTCGCCGACGCCCTATCCCGTGGTCACCTTAATTCTATTACCAGCGACGTCCAATCACTAAAGATCGCAGAAGCTCAGCTTACCGACCAGGAGCTACCCCATATCCGGAAATCTTCGTCGTTGAGGTTAACCGAAATCCCAATTCCTGACTCCTCCATGTCTATTGCATGCGATCTATCCACAGGCACCCCTAGACCTTTTGTACCAGCAACATTATGTCGTGAAATATTCTACCAAATGCACGATCTCTCACATCCTAGTATTCGCGCTACTAGAAAGTTAATCTCTGACCGTTTCGTGTGGCCAAAAATGAATCACGACATTTCAATTTGGTCGCGTTCATGCATTCATTGTCAACGTGCAAAAGTTCACCGTCACACTATCTCACCTTATGGTACTTTTACAGCACCAAACGAAAGGTTCAGCCATATTCATCTCGATTTAGTTGGACCATTGCCACCGTCACGTAATTATTCTTATATATTAACATGTGTTGACAGATTTACGCGATGGCCTGTCGCAAGGGCCTTGAAAGACATCGAAGCAAAGACGGTTGCCGAACCATTAATCGAATCTTGGATATCACAATTCGGCGTTCCTTCAGTCATTACAACTGACCGTGGTTCTCAATTCTAATCAGCACTCTTTCGAGAGTTAAACCAACTGCTGGGCACCGACCACATTCGCACAACAGCCCATCATCCGTGCGCGAATGGTCTAGTAAAGCGCTTTCACCGACAACTGAAAGCTGCCCTTATTGGTCAGTCTCATTACCGCTTGTCATGTTAGGATTACGAACGGCAGTGAAAGAAGATCTCGGGTGTTCAACAGCAGAACTAGTTTATGGCACAACACTGCGGTTACCGGGTGAAATGGTCAGTGGATCTCGTGAACACGACTTCACGCCAACAAGTCAGTACATCGAAGATCTTAAGCGCAATATGCGGACATTGCGTTATAAACAGCCAAGAAAATCGCATCGCGATAAGCAAGTGCATGAAGACCTCCAATCATGCGAATATGTCTTCGTGAGAGTCGACAGTGTAAAGAAGCACTTGATGCCACCTTACATCGGTCCGTACCGAGTACTTGAACGTCATCCAAAATACTTCAAGATAGATAAAAACGGAACTCCTGACAACATTAGCATTGATCGCCTAAAGGTCACCTATGTGCAACCCTTGCCATCAAGCTCAAACCGAAGCTTACGAAACACTGAAAGCCCAAATCGCGATGTTGTCAATATACCCACTTGTATCCCACAAAATTCTACCGACATCCAATCCACCCCTCCCACGCAACCAATGGGTATACCCAGTTCTTCCCCACAGACTTTTCGTTCTTGCTTGAAAAGAACCCAACACACACAATCTAGCCGTATTGTTACTTGGTCAACGCTCTAGGGGGAGATGTGTCGAGTTTGTACAAATCTATTTTTACTTTACAATTTTTCTGGCAAAAAAACTATTGTACAGTTTTTGATATCTTCAGTTCAATTTGTTCTGACAATACCGTTACGCTCAGACGATCGATGGTACTATTGATTTTTCGATTTCCTGTTAACGTTATCACTCACGGTTCAACGATTCTTTGTTCGATAACTCAGTGAACATAATTCATCTGTCGGATACGATTCTGTACATAATCAACTCATCACTTAACACAATACACTTCTGTTGTGTGCGTTACGCGCGTTCTTTGTTGATCTGGGCTTTTGGGAATTTCGTCTCGGGAACGTAACATTTCGAGTAGAAATATTGAAGTCATTACAAGAACAACAAGGAATTACCAAAGGAGGATTGCGGATTATATGTACGTGGATCGAAAGAACTGTTCGTGAGTCAGATTGCTTATTTTGGTATTGCGAGTTTTTGTATACTAGCTTTACTGGTCCACTACACATGTCGCAATACAGTGTTCATAATAAGACCGAGCGTTTAAAAATGATGTTGGATATGCTAAGACACGCATGCTGGTGTCAATGTTATTGTTTCTGTAAGTTTCTCATTCTTAAATATTTCATTAAAAAAGATATTTATCATAGCAAATTCTGTAAGCTCAATCGAACAATGTTAAACTCTTATTGGCTAAATAGCTCGAGCTTGTGGGCATGTCAGCAGAACATCTCCTATCGAAACTCGGCCATTCTGACTTGAATAAGCTGTTCCACTTTTTAAATGATTCATAAGTTCTTCACTCTCCCACACTGTAAGTTAGAACTTTATAAACTTTTCACCATACCCCTCTTCGATTACTGTAATATAATATATAGCTGTATAAATAAAACCGATACCATCCTTTTGGAAAAAGTACAACGTACTTTTACCAAATCAATCACCGGATATAGCTCGAATCAATCATATTGAGAAAGATGTGCGCAGCTCAAGCTAGAACCACTATGGTTACGTAGAATTAGACACAACCTAATACTGTTCTTTAGAATAATATCTTCTGATAATACACATATAAACTTGTCTATTCGCTTCCGACAAGGTTCTAGATATAATTTCAGAAATCAAGATAACCTAGTGGAATTACCTAGATCCTGTACGAAAGTTAGAAGTAACTTCTACCTAAATAAATACGCTAAACTCTGGAATTTTCTTCCAAAAACATAAGAGTTTGTACCTCACTATGTGATTTTAAATCACATCTGAATTCATTTCTCACAGTTGAGAAATTAATGAAACTTCTCAACCTAGATGTCTCATTAGATGAACTATACAATCATGGCATTGCTGGATATTAACAGTGATATCGGTTTTTCAACTTTCATAGTGAACAGTCATTCCGTCCCTTAGTATTTATTTTCCAGATTACCTCTTTACATCCATATGAAGAACTCCGGTTCACAAACGAGTCAACACTGGGACGCTGAATCCTCTACGAATACCCACAAAAAGACACTCTCCATTCAGAACATATATTCGACAATAATAATGTGTTCCAACTGAACATTTTTGAAGATACTGTCTCTTCGAGATTCCTCACATCTTCGATGTTCCGGTCCATCGTTCTTCAATATTCTTTGTGTCATTTTCCCCTCACCCGATTTTCTTTTCATACAATAACTGCTCATATATTGAATTTCTGTAAAACTGATTGATTATCATTTACCTGGACCATTTTAACAAACGAAAAATTATAAGCACGTATGACCTTGAAAATGTTAATAATTATTTTCCATTTTTTATGCTTCATGTATACAAACAACTTTGATAATTATCGATCATGCTTAGCATGCCTTGGAATTCCAAGAATAAAATAAAATATTTAAATATTTGAATATTTAAATATTTGAATAAAAAAATATTTTTGGAGCTAGTTGAAGGACTTCATCCGTTCTCGTTCAGATTTCACCGTAGCAGTTCGAAATAATTTTGACGAAGTTCATGAATGAAGTTCATTACTGGTACCACTACGTTAGTCAACGTTTATGCACCGACCTTCAATGCGACGGTTGCTGGAAAAAACGCTTTCTATCCTAACCTCACAATAATCCTCAAAAACGTACCACAAAAACTGATATTGTTTGATTTCAATGCCAGAGTTGGTGCAGATTGCGCGTCTTATCAAATCTGTCTCAGAAGGTTTTATGTACTGGAAACCAATGAAAACGGACAACGCCTTTTAGAAATGTGCGCACTTTTCAGTCTTTGTTTCGGTAACACTGCATAAAGTCTTTTGTAAATATCCTCCCTTTATCAATTGGCACCAGCTTCATCTTATTCTTCTTTAGCGAACTAATATAGTAAGCGCACTCCTCACATAATCATATGAAAGCGCGGACTGCGACACTGGCAATTCGCTGGTTTGTACAGAACTGACTCTTTGTCAGCTGAGATTTCATAGGAACAAATTTTCTGATAAACCAAGGATTAACGCCACTCACCTGTGCGATCATAATCTAGCTGCGCGATTTGCTATAGCCTTCGCAACTGAGTTAAACAAGATAACCCAGCTTGTTTCGTCTTTAGAAAAATGTAAATCGATTAAAAGAAAAAGGTTACTAATCGTACTCTCCACCTACGGTCAGAAGAAACTTTACAGAGCTACTCGTTCGAAGCAAAATCTTCTGAGATGAATGTTGTTTCGGATGCGAATCAGGCAACATTCTCGAAGTTCAAAGGTGTGCCTACAGATGAAAACTTACAAATTTTAAGACCAGCTAGATAAAAGGTCCAACGGACTGCAAGACGATGTGCGAATGACCATTGAACTGAAATTAGACTCAGTATCCAAAAGGCTAAGGATACTGGAAATTTTCACGCTATGTATGATGGAATCAAGTGTGCCATTTGTCAAAACAAAATTACAACGACTCCCAATAAGTGTGTAACTGGAAACCCTATTGTCGACAAAACTAAACTGATGGAAAGGTGGGTAAAGCACTTCTTCGCTATCTTTTCAAGAGTCCCTTCGGTTTTACCGCATGAACTATCAAATGTTGAGCGGTTACCAACCATTGAACATCAAGATACTCAACCTATTCTTGATAAGCTCACTAGGGCAATCGTCCGCTTAGCGAACTGGATGGCTCCTGTTGTGGACGGAATTCCATCTGAGATCATCAAATAACGTACAACAGTATTATTACAGTCTCTTCAACATTTGCTGATTTAGTGCTGGCAGAATGAGTGTGTCCTACAGGAAATGCGATACACGAAGATCATCACGCTATTTAAGAATGAAGGTGATATAGGCGACCACAACAATTACACGGATTCTCCCTTTTGATTGTTGTAGCTAAACTCCTACAGATCCGGCTACAAGTTTTAGCTGATAGAGTTTACTTCGAATCTCAAAGTGGCTTCCAAAGGGAAAGAACAACCGTTGATATGATCTTCTCCTTTAGAAAACTTCAATAAAAGGAACAATAATTACCATTATACGTTGTTATTATTGATTTGACGGAGGCATTGGACTAAGTCCGCATAGAGGGTCTTTTTAAAATGCTTGAACTGATAAATTGCCACTAAACACTGGTCAAACTCGTTATTTCGTTCCACTCTGTCTCGAAGGGCTCAGTCCATTTTAAATGTTTTAGTTTAGATGACTTTAAAATAAACCGAGGCGTCAAACAAGGTTTTTTCGTGCTCACACGCTGTTCGGCATTTTGTTTGCTCTTCTTCTGAAACACGTTTTTAAGGCGAATACAAAAGACATTTACCTACGCATGCTAAGGGATGGCCAGATTTTCAACCTTAACCGATTGATGGCACAAACCAAGGCACGGGGTGTGCCAATTCACGACCCTCTTTTTACAGACGACGCAGTCATTATTTCTGACTCCGAAGAACATCTCTAGTCGCTAATGGACTGTTTTTCGTCGGCATGCAAAGACATTGGGCTAACAATCAGCATGAGCAAGACCAAAGTCCTTGCTAAATGTATTGTATCACCTCAAATCGTCACTGTTGTAAAATGTTAGCTCGCACCAGTTCATCATGTAACATATCTTGGTTCAAACATTGCGGATAAACATTCGCTAGACACGGGGACAGATACACGGATAGACAGAGCAGCTATTATTTTGTCCGATTGAAATCTCGTGTTTGGGGTCACCGCAGTTTGACTGTAAATAGAAAGTTGACTGTATACAGCGGGTGCGTAGTAAATGTTTTACTGTACGGTAGTGAAACCGGGACAACTCGAGCAAGACAAAAACGGAAGCTGAACACTTTTCATCTGCGAAGCATCCGTTGTTTCTTGGACATACCGTGGATGGACAAATTGACTAATTCTGAAGTGCTTTGAAAAGCTGGTCCACAGAGCATGTTCACTTTATCTCGACAGCGCCGCCTGCCATGACTTGGCCACGTCTACGGAATGAAAAATTGTCGTATTCCGAAAGATCAATCAGATGGTGAGTTGCAATCGAGAAGTCGACTATTGTGCAGATCGCACTTGCGGTAGAAAGACATTAGGAAAGAGATATGAATGTTCTTGGTAATGACCCTGCAAGTTGAAAAATCTTTATCTAACCGCTGATGTTGGAGGCATTGTGAAGCTTCGTCTGCAAGTTTGGGGGACGCAGATACAGATCTTGGCTGCTGAACGCAGATCACGCCGCGGTCGTGCGACTGACGTCCAACGACCGATTTCTGCCAGTCGTTGCAAGCGCTGCTGGATAGATTGTTCCTCCCGAATCTGACTGTTAAGTCATTCGAAAAGCTTTGGAGCATAAAACAAATCATGCGATTGTGATGTACATTCATAGTCGACTTCGACCGAAGGAGGCCAACAACAACACTAACATGAATGCAATGCTAATAACTGAGACATAGAGCTAGTATTAATACCTTACCCGCACTCCATCATCCAGAAACTCTTTTAATGATAAACTAACGAAATATTTGCAGTGCATCTCAGGCTGCCAGACTTCGCAATCGCTGATCTTGAGCGATGTAAATCTCACGCATCTGTTGACATGAGGTAAACACTCGCTTCATTCGTTTAAACATAAGTTTAAAAAGTTTATCGAGATTTCTGCACTGCACAACTACGTTGACCAGCGAACTAGCAAACGGACTTTGACTTGCATTTAACCCTTGAACTTGTCTTTACGCCTAAAGCAACCGCGGTAGAAGATATAAAAACCTAGCACCAATGGAACAGTTTGAGCATAGAGAGCTTGTTTTTGATTGTGTATGTAGTGCAAAACAATTGAGAAAACAAACAAAAGTGTTACAGAAAATATAATTTCAATCGTTAAATGTCAGTCTCCGAAATGTACAAAGTCACGGTTTTGAATGCATGGATTATGGCTCATATTATAATACATTTATAAAATATTTAAATTCGAAGTTTGACAAAAACTCGGTTTCTATAACACACAAATGCAACCAAAACTACAAGTTCTTTATCCGCACTATAACCAAGAAATGGTTATGCATAAAATGAGTGTCTTGTGAAACTCATAGTTCTTTTGGTACTAAAGCAACTTAGAAGCGATTCTGTAAGTTACGGAATCACGTCACGACTCTTCTATAAGAAGATCACATGCAGTTCCTATGAAAAATGCTTAAGAGAATGGAGAGAAATCCTAAGCTTCTATACGAGATGATAATTGACCGATCAAGAATCAAACCAATCGTATTCTCTGTACAAACTCATAATGGATTGACTTCTCAGCACAAGATACCGCCGAAGATTTACGAAAATTTTATTTACTAGTATTTAATCCAAAGCGTTGCATCCCATATCTATTTTTAGAAAATTTGACAAAATTTGAATTATTAAGTGAAATGTCACATTTTATATCCTATCGTTGTTTAAGTAATTGAAGCTACGGAAAAAGTAAGAATTGTCAGAAATGATCCCGATCCCTTTGTGCCTACCAGATGCGTGTGGAAAGAATGAAACCGTCCGTGGTGTGTGTATGATGGAAATGCATGCAAATGAGCTTTTTATCACAAATGATGTTTTTACTGTCTTGTGATGAATTGTATTGTATTGAATTGAATAACCAACCCAAGAATGTGAATGAGAACAAACCACGCTCACTCGAATCACAGTATGTATTGAATAATGTAGGTTTCACAATGAGAACTTGAATAACAGTATTATTGATTATTGTTGAATGAATGATGATGAATGATTGAGCATTATTGATCGTTAATCGAACAATCACCACATGTCTGTAACGTCCGTGACGTGAGTAACGCGTATTCCACCCGTTTCTTAGTTTGACAAGTTCAACACCACAATTCGGATGTTATACGGCACTGTAATTAGCAACAATTACAACAACAATAATTATACAAACCTCAACTCTACCCTACGGAACTCCGTGTGGGCTGAGGGCGTAGAGACAATCACGTTACCTGCCGGTGTAGTGAGCAGGTGATTTTGATTTAGGTTAAAGGAAAGTTCCTGCTTAGCCACCTATTTTGTCACAGCATCTGCGTCATTTATCAGATAAGAGTTATACGACCGACAATGTTTACGTCGTCAGCAAACATATAACAAGGCATGTGCAATTGGTTAGCTAGATCAACGATGAAGATAAGGAACAACAACGGCACCAAGACAAAGCCACTGCAGACCCCACTCGTTATATACGCACATGCGGTGTATGAATCATCTATAAGGACAATTAAGGAACGGTTATTGAGAAATGCGCAAACCCGTGCAGTAGGTCTCCTGATACTTATATGGCTAAGAGTTTAAGAAGCAAGATCCTGTGGTTGATGGTATCAAACGCATTACTAAATTCAAGATAGAAGACTTTTACAACTAGACCATCATACATCAACTTAATGACCTCGTTTAGGAAACACAACATGGGAAATGGAAATCGAGTGACATACAATAGTTTAATGGAACTGATCGAGCTGTCTTCCAAGACATTTCAGATTCAATGAAAATATATATGAACAAATCCGAGGATCACCGATTTCCAGCCTAGTTTTCGAGGCAGTTATACAGCGTTTAGAATGAATTGCTGTGCCAAAAATCCGACCAAAAATATGGATCCGCTTCGTGGAAGACATCTTCGTGATCATGAAAAAACAGAACTACATGAATTACAGTGCACAATTCTGTATTTTCTGCTATCCAATTTACAAAGAAAAATGAAGTTGACTCCTATTTAACATTCGTGGATGTTAGAGTGAAACAAACAAGCAAAGGAACGTTAGAAACCTGCGTCTACCGACCATCCACTTACGGATCAAATACTGTACTATCAAAGCAAGCACTAGAACATTCACAGACGCAGTTGCATCAGAACCCTACTCAGAAGAACGGCAACCCTTTAAAACACAAATGAACTGACAAGAAAAGAACAAGAATATCTGTTCAAAGTTTTTCAGAAGAATGGATACCCAAGAAACTTCATATTACGCAACAGGTTTAACTGACCTCAACAAAGAATCCCAGAAAAAACACAACCAAACGCACTCTGCCGTATGTTCAACATATCTCCGAAATTGCATCTCGGGTACTTCGGCCACATTCAATCAACATAGCGCAGAAAACCGCATTAACACATCCAACTATTTCAACAACACGAAAGACAAAATGGCGAAAGAAGAACAGTCGAATATCGTCTACAAGATTGCATGCAGAGTTTGCGAAAAGATCTACGTCGGACAAATAGATCGCAAACTGAGCACATGACGAATGAACATCATTTGTCCGTACGCCGACATTACCGGAATTCACTAATATCAATACATCAGTTCGACTGATACTACACGAGATTATTAACTAAAGGAAACGACAAACTATCGCGAGAATTCCTGGAAGCGTGGCACTCAACAACAAATTCAATTAACCAACATCTTCCATTAGCTATAACATATGAACCAATAAGAAACCGCTTACAGAGAAGACATAACATGAATTCGACCAACCCTCAAGAGTTCGAGTAGGATCTACGCTGTCGAAACAAGCAGACGTGATCAAGGATCGGTACTCGGTCCTCTTCTATTCCTTATTGTCATTGATGACTTATCATCTGCATTGAAGTGCCCATGCTTCCTTTTCGCGGATGATGTGAATTTCATCGGATCAACGATTGAAGATACCCTGATGTACGACCTTGAACGGGTCATAAACTGGTCATACAAGTCGGACCTCCCACTGAATCTTAATAAGAGCCAACTCTTGTGAGCACTGGTTGATAAGATTTCAGTTCAGGTGTGGGGAAATTCTTTCAGTGTTATCGCAACACAGCGTGTTGAGGATTTAGGAGTACTAGTTAGGACTGACTTGAAATGGAAGGACCAAAACGCCGCTGCAGCTCAACGTGCTCGCGAAGTGCTCTTTCGGCTGAGCTCCGTGTTATCCAGCAGAAAACCCGATGTTTTCCTGCCCCTTTACAATTCATTATTTCGGCCGCATTTAGAATATTGTGTCCAGGCGTGGTGACGTTACTCAAGAAGGACATCGTTCGACTCGTAAGCGTTCAGCATCTCGCATCTCGCATGATTAAAGGTCAGCGAGGTAAACCTTACGCCGCACGCCTGAAGCCCCTAAATCATTTCTCACTTACGCGCAGTCGTTTAAGAGGTGACTTAATTGAAACCTTCAAGATCTTGAACGGTTTATGTGGCGTTATCATGAACGACTTCTTTGCCTTGAGACCCGAGTTGGGCATCCGCGTACATTCACTCAAACTTGGTAAGGAGCGATGTAGACTAGACTCTCGGAAAAACGTTTTCTGCCTCGAGGTGGCAAATGTTTGGAACCGGCTTCCAGAAGAACTTATATCCTGCAGTTCTGTCGCGAGTTTTAAGAACGGTTTGGACCGCATCTGGGATACGCTTTTTCCTGAATACTCCACCTAATTGTCATGCAAGATTAGGTAGTTCACCATTTTTAGCGTTGTCTGGTAAATAGATTAAATGCTAGATTTCTGTTGTTGTTTAATATATAACTCTTCTTTAGATTGTAGTGGATAAATGCAAAAAATATAACACGAAAATGTTATAGTAAAAATGGACTCACGAAAAGTGAAAAATCAATGTCCGATGCAAATATCCACACACAAAAATATTCCAGCTCCAAACTCCGGTGTATCGCGTTGATCAGCAATTAAAATTGGCGAAGCTGAAAAATGCGACGAAAGTCAATTTTGCTGTTAACCGTCTTGATTCGCAAACACGCAATAACGCAGCACCACGAAAATCAAGCAGAAGAGGAACGCGCGCGGAAAAAGTATATTCTGGAATAATGTTTGACTAAAACAAACATTGATGGAAATGGAAGTACAATTAAAAAGAAAGTGAAATTACAAGTTGCTACAGAACTCCCCCCTAGAGTGTGAGTCGAGGGATGAACGCTCGATACACCGTTTAGGGCATGTATGCAACCAGTCTTGCGGAGAACCTCACTCTGCGGCCGGTACGTGTTTGACGAGATGAAAGAGATGAAAAAGAAAGGATGGGTGAGGGTCGATTGGATGTAACATCACTGGTCGTCATAGGCTGTGTGGGTGGGGTCGAAGTGGTAGCTTCTTGTGATGACTTTCGTTCAACGTAAGCGGGTTTGAAGCGATCGATGCTAGCTTTGTCTTTATTACCGTTGCGTAGCTGAAAGTGTTGCTTTGGTCTTGAGCGGTAAGGTGCTGGTTCAGCTTCGCCAGTAGTGCGATTGTCGGATACCCTTTTGCCAGTCCGTCTCAGTGTGAAGCCAAATTCGCGTTTTTCTGCTTTCAGCTTTTTAGACGGTAGCCTGCGAGCTTTAGCAACATTTCGAGGCCCTTTAGTGACGATGTGATGATGAACATCGTGGGTGCGTTGCTCCGTGTATTGTGCTGGGCGTGTTAGGGTCGGAAAATCGCTGTAAGTGGCATTGTTCTGGACGAAAATTCGAAGACCAGGTGAGGTGATTAAACATAGTTTACCGGACACGTTTAGTGACGTAGTATTGTCGTGTAGCCGTCGGTGCTGGAGATCGACTACGAGACCGTATTTCGTCAGAAAATCGATACCGATGATAGGCTTCTGAACATCGGCTATCAAGAAGACGAAAGGGAATTCACGTCTAAGTCCGAGATCGAGTTTTAAAAATTTTTCACCGTAAGTCGAGATCTTCGAATTGTTAGCCGCCTGCAATGTGATGCCTGAAGGACGGAGGTCGCGTTTTTCGTAACTGCGCGGTATAACGCTTCCTTCGGCACCGGTGTCTACGAGAAAATTGAGCTTAGAAGATGCGTCGTAGACGTATAAGTGGCGACTAGTGGGTTTTCCAGGAACGGTTGTCGTCATAACTGACTTGCTACGTGGTTTTTCAACACTGTGGCTGTCAGCGTTAGGATGTTTACACCCGGGACGACAATTGCGCGCGGCGTTTCCGAAACGACGGTGATAATAACAGAACCAGTTGGTATCGCGAGGGCGAGAGTGGCTTCTATTTCCAGATGGACTCCGGGGTCTAGCTCTAGACGTTTTGGGTCGTTCCATGTTGGAAATGATAAGCTGTAAGGATGCAAGCTCCTTAGTTAGCATGGCCACGGTGGCTTCAAGCTTTGAGAGGTTACCACCTTCTGAAACTTGATTGACGCTGGTTCTGTCGATGCGTTCGTGAATTTTATCTGCTAGTTCGGCCAATGTGTCGAGGCAGACTTTATCGACCGATACGGCAAGGATGGCGGTGGTGCTGTGTGGCAGGCAGTTCAGCCAAAGTTGCTGTAGGACGGAATCGTCTAACTTTGTGTTGCCCACCAGGGAACGCATGTGGCGTAACAGCTGTGAAGGGGTTCTGTCGCCTAGTTCTACACCAGCCAGCAGTTGTTTTAGCCTGGCTTCGTCAGAGGCCATAGTACGCTTGAGCACAGCAGTCTTCAGCGTGTCTTAAGGCGAAATAAAGGGCATAGGGTCAAGAACGTCTAATACTTCTTTCGCGATGTAGGACGGTAATTGTGATTGTACGAAAGAGAACATGACCTCTTGTTTCGTGATCCGTCTGAAACGAAACATACCCTCTATTTGGATGAACCACACGTGTGGGTTTGCAGGGTTAAAAACCTGGTGTGTTACAGCTGATAACGTTCATTTGCGATTCGTTAGGTTCAGACGACATAATAGCAAAATTGAAAAAAATAACGGGAGTTCTGAGCGAAAAATGGAATACGGGTTCACCAATTATGTAGTGCTGGGGCTCACCAATTAGGTAGTGCTCGGGCTCACCAATTATGTAGTGCTCGGGCTCACCAATTAAGTAGTGGTCGGGCTCACCAATTATGTAGTGGATAAATGCAAAAAATATAACAGGAAAATGTTATAGTAAAAATGGACAAAGGAACGAACTCACGAAAAGTGAAAAATCAATGTCCGATGCAAATATCCACACACAAAAATATTCCAGCTCCAAACTCCGGTGTATCGCGTTGAGCAGCAATTAGAATTGGCGAAGCTGAAAAATGCGACGAAAGTCAATTTTGCTGTTAACCGTCGTGATTCGCAAACACGCAATAACGCAGCACCACGAAAATCAAGCAGAAGAGGAACGCGCGCGGAAAAAGTATATTCTGGAATAATGTTTGACTAAAACAAACGTTGATGGAAATGGAAGTACAATTAAAAAGAAAGTAAAAATACAAGTTGCTACAAGATGATCTCTCACCTTACTGGTGCAGAGAAATTTATTTTTATTTTTCCAGCATCATTCATAAGGTGGTGCTTCCTAAATACATCCCAGATAATCTCTAGGCGTCGCGATCGTCGAGGATATCCAAAGCACAATAAAAAAACGCTTTGGCAGTGGTGGTTGCTTCTCTGCAACTGAACTGAACTGAACTGATGGTGGACGGACATACAAGTCGCATAAAAACTAAAGAATTCCAAATACAAGACGGTTCGTAAGAAGTTTTGCTGATGATGTCATCTAGCCTGATGACGAAACGTCCAACACCAACTACTCAAGCTTAGCGAACACAAGTTGAACATCATCCACATCCTGGACTACGACTATTTTACTCTATTGTTGAGCGTCACACGTCGCTTGATCTCGATTTCTTTTCTTGACCTTGATTTTTCGCACCGAAATTGTCAGTTCAGTTCAGTTCATTTCAGTTTGCACAGGACTGTATGTGGCTAACGAGCTAATCGAGGAGTCCAGATTTCTTTCGGTGATATGTACAGAAGAGCGTCCTCCACCCACTTCAACCAAATATCTTCACAAAGATCTTATGGTATGAGAGGTAATCTTAAATGCAACAGGAAAAAACTCCCTCACCAATGGTGAGGAGAAAAATTAGTTGCGTTCCAAAGACAACATAGGATCATTACCAAAACATTCCTCACGGATTAAAAAATCAGGAAATATGAAGGCCACACAGAAGTAAGTTATTCTTGCAAAACCCTCTACTGAAGTAGAACCAACAACTTCTTTAGGAAGTCGATTCCGTAACTTACTACCCTCTCACTAAAAGAAGGGAGAATTACGAAACATTTGAACTGACATTGTCGCCGTGGCGGTTTTAATGGGTGGCCCGGTACTCACATTTGGAGCCAGGAAGCGTACAATTTTAACTGGGATGAATATACTGAAACTGACATGAGTTTGAAGGTGTCAATCAGGTCCCACGTAGCCTCCTCCTTTTTAATGAGAAGAGCTCTAGACGCAGCAATCGTTCCTCATACGACCTACCCGATTTCCCAACAATCATACGAGTAGCTAAACGTTGAACACCTTCCAGCTTGGCCATATCTTTTTCAAAATAAGGTGACCATGCTTGAACGCAATACTCGAGATGCGGTCTGACGACCGCTTTGTATAATGGTATGAAAACCTCTGGGGACCTGCAGGATAAAACTGATCGAAGGCGAAAAAGCTCCCTCCTAGCGTGTTGTGCAGCAGCTGCGCATTGATCAGCCCATTTAAAGTCCCCTGAAACTTCTATACCTAAGTCACGAACTTTTGGCACCCCATTTATCTCAAGTATACCATCTGGGCCAGCAACCTCTAGCTTCTTTAGCTGACTTTAGACAAGAGATAGCTTTAGTGAAGTTAAATGGTTAGACCCATGTAGCAGGACCACTGATGACCTTTTCTATATCTCCCAAGGAAGTCAATTTTGCTGTTAACAGTCGTGATTCGCAAACACGCAATAACGCAGCACCACGAAAATCAAGCAGAAGAGGAACGCGCGCGGAAAAAGTATATTCTGGAATAATGTTTGCTTAAAACAAACATTGATGGAAATGGAAGTACAATTAAAAAGAAAGTGAAATTACAAGTTGCTACACACTCGTGCCAAGTTCACAGCAGTGAAGAAAGTGGCCACCGCAGCAAGCTCCCGTTGCAATGAGGTGCTAACCGTGATATGCACCAATGTGCCAGAGGCGAATTCGCCTTGTTTCAAAACTCGCCAGGTGCAAGATGCACAACAGTGGCAGACGATATTATTATTATTATTATATTTGCACAATCTGATACAGATATAGTGCCGTTCAACATAAACAATGAGATGTACAAAGCGAGAAGGGGGGTACAAAGCGTTGTCATCGCCATCGTTGAACGTAGGCATGATACTACCCGGTTGCCTACACCGAAGTAGGGGAGATTTCGTTTAGGGGGTCCCACCCCGAGCCTTTACCCACAAGGCAGTGGAGCGAGAGAGGTTCGTACCTATCGGTGGCCAGTGACCGACGAAGCGGTTCATACGCCCTTTTCTGGGAATTTCCAGTTCGGAGCCCGATAACCCCGTTGATAGGTTGGTGACTTCAGTTTTTGCATGTGCACCATACAATGTCGTTGGATAGGACAAGGGGCAGTGACTTTTGGAGCGGCGAGTCACATCCGCCGCGTCGTGATGTCATCATTGGATTTTTGTGGCTTTTGATAGGGAGAACGCTTGCCAGGCGAAAACCCACCACACCCCGCAAGACACAACAGCCGAACCTTTCGCTGAGCTCGGAGAACCGAGCCCACCCAGCTGGCACCACGTGGAGGTATTTCGGCAGGCCAGCCAGACGATATGTGACTCAATGAAGGTTTCTGCAGAGGGCGGGAACATTGTACGTCTGTCCAGGCATCATAAATCATTACATATTGACGAGCCTAGACTATTGCGCATCACCCTAACATCCTTGGAGGATGTTGAATCCGTCTTACTCTCTGCATACACTTTGCGCAACAGCAATTCGCCCATCCGCATAATTCCGGACGTGTCATGGGTTGAACGACAAGCGAAGAAGGAAACGAGCTTCAACTGGAAGTTGGAGAATGACAAGAAAAGCGTTTTTATTCATGGCGTTCCAGAACTAAATGACGATGATGCCAATAAAAACACTACACACGACTGCGAGCAATGGCGTTTCATACAACAACAAAGTAAAATCACTGACACTGACGATTGGTTTGAAACGTTTATCTGTTTCCCCCAGTTACAAGGGCTTTGGGCCCCGCATACTCAAAGTAACTTTTCAATCAGAATCCATGGTGAATGATGCGTTACAGAGTTGGTACCGATACAAACGTTTTGCACCTTCCGAGATTCGCCTCCGTTCTGCCCTCGATAAAAAGCGAATCGACAAGCTTCAGTGTGATTCTGCCGATAAAAGTGTTGATGCCTCAAAAAACTTAAGCCAGCCGGTCCTATTAGGATCGGCGTAATGGACGCCCAAAACAACTCTGCAGACTCCGCCCTATCGCGCGAGAGCCTGAAGTGTTTCTATGCGAACGCCCAAGGCCTACTCAGTAAATTCCTGAACTTCGTCTTCGACACGCTGCTCAACGCTTCGACGTGATAGCTGTGACTGAGACATGGTTATCATCTTCCGTTGCAGACGCCGAAATTTCACTTCCTGGTATGATTGTCATTCGGAAAGATCGTCCCACCAAGGGTGGTGGAGTTCTTTTGTACCATAACTCCTCACTCCACTGTGAACCACTATCTCACATTCATCTGCAAACCATAGATTCACTGTGGTGCCGCTTGCAGCTCAGAAACAGTGACTCTGCTCTACTGGCTGTGATCTACCGCCCACCAAATGCTCAACCTGTTGCTGATGTCAACCTATTACACTCCTTGCGATTCGCCTTATCAATGCAACATAGTCACGTCTTGTTGATGGGAGATTTCAATTAACCCAGTTTGACTGTTGAACCCTCCCGCGATACTTTTGCTTGGGAGCTGCGTGAACTGATAGGAAGTCACCCTTTGTACAATCACGTGACTGAACCGACACGTTTTCGTTGAACTGACACGCCTTCTCTATTGGACCTCTTACTGACGAATGAGGAGTTGATGATTGAGGAAATCTCGAGTGAAACTCCGTTAGGCAAAAGCGACCATATAGTTTTAACTTTTGACTTTGTGTGCTATGCTAACTACTTACTTACTTTTACTTACTTTTGTGCGACTATCTCCTCCTGGAGGATGAGTCGGCTTCAATGAAGGTTCTTGGGGATTTAGGTACAAAGCGGCGTCCCCAGCACCACTCGGCGTTTGTTCGAGTCAGCTTCTCTAGCCTTTGCACAACCAAGTGCGACCTGCAAGGCAGCAAGGAGTTGCCAGAAAGGGGTCGGTTCTACCAGCTCTGTTCCATGTTTTTCCTCACGGGTTTTCTCCCGAAGCCTTTTCCCGCGATCAAGTAGTCCCGCAAGACAGCGGAGGTTGAAAATCAGGGTTTCCTTCCCTTGGATGAAATGCCCTCCAAGGCTAACGAGCTCCATCCGCCCGAAGCAAACTGGTTTTCAGTCGCCAGCCACTCGCCCTCGCCCCTTCTCCTGTTGGTAGAATCAGTTCCGCCGGGCTCGGGGAGCCACTCGTGCAGGCCAGAAGCTGGACTTGGTTGTCAGAGGCTATTTGAGACGCGTGCCATATGGAGCATTTTATAAACAGTGGGAGCTTATCCCCACTGCCACCCCCGGCTATGACAACCTTTGGAACCATGCAACTCACCTCAACCATGAGGAATCTCAGTTACGGACGGTCCACTGGACGACGCAATTTACTATGAGTTGTAGGCTACTTTGGGCTGGCAGAATAAGTGGTCCTACAGGAGAGTGCGATACAACGAAGATCATACGCTATTAGTTAGAATAACGGATTCCCTTTTGATTGTTGTAGCTAAACTCCTACAGATCCGGCTACAAGTTTTAGCTGATAGAGTTTACTTCGAATCTCAAAGTGGCTTCCAAAGGGAAAGAACAACCGTTGATATGATCTTCTCCTTTAGAAAACTTCAATAAAAGGAACAATAATTACCATTATACGTTGTTATTATTGATTTGACGGAGGCATTGGACTAAGTCCGCATAGAGGGTCTTTTTAAAATGCTTGAACTGATAAATTGCCACTAAACACTGGTCAAACTCGTTATTTCGTTCCACTCTGTCTCGAAGGGCTCAGTCCATTTTAAATGTTTTAGTTTAGATGACTTTAAAATAAACCGAGGCGTCAAACAAGGTTTTTTCGTGCTCACACGCTGTTCGGCATTTTGTTTGCTCTTCTTCTGAAACACGTTTTTAAGGCGAATACAAAAGACATTTACCTACGCATGCTAAGGGATGGCCAGATTTTCAACCTTAACCGATTGATGGCACAAACCAAGGCACGGGGTGTGCCAATTCACGACCCTCTTTTTACAGACGACGCAGTCATTATTTCTGACTCCGAAGAACATCTCTAGTCGCTAATGGACTGTTTTTCGTCGGCATGCAAAGACATTGGGCTAACAATCAGCATGAGCAAGACCAAAGTCCTTGCTAAATGTATTGTATCACCTCAAATCGTCACTGTTGTAAAATGTTAGCTCGCACCAGTTCATCATGTAACATATCTTGGTTCAAACATTGCGGATAAACATTCGCTAGACACGGGGACAGATACACGGATAGACAGAGCAGCTATTATTTTGTCCGATTGAAATCTCGTGTTTGGGGTCACCGCAGTTTGACTGTAAATAGAAAGTTGACTGTATACAGCGGGTGCGTAGTAAATGTTTTACTGTACGGTAGTGAAACCGGGACAACTCGAGCAAGACAAAAACGGAAGCTGAACACTTTTCATCTGCGAAGCATCCGTTGTTTCTTGGACATACCGTGGATGGACAAATTGACTAATTCTGAAGTGCTTTGAAAAGCTGGTCCACAGAGCATGTTCACTTTATCTCGACAGCGCCGCCTGCCATGACTTGGCCACGTCTACGGAATGAAAAATTGTCGTATTCCGAAAGATCAATCAGATGGTGAGTTGCAATCGAGAAGTCGACTATTGTGCAGATCGCACTTGCGGTAGAAAGACATTAGGAAAGAGATATGAATGTTCTTGGTAATGACCCTGCAAGTTGAAAAATCTTTATCTAACCGCTGATGTTGGAGGCATTGTGAAGCTTCGTCTGCAAGTTTGGGGGACGCAGATACAGATCTTGGCTGCTGAACGCAGATCACGCCGCGGTCGTGCGACTGACGTCCAACGACCGATTTCTGCCAGTCGTTGCAAGCGCTGCTGGATAGATTGTTCCTCCCGAATCTGACTGTTAAGTCATTCGAAAAGCTTTGGAGCATAAAACAAATCATGCGATTGTGATGTACATTCATAGTCGACTTCGACCGAAGGAGGCCAACAACAACACTAACATGAATGCAATGCTAATAACTGAGACATAGAGCTAGTATTAATACCTTACCCGCACTCCATCATCCAGAAACTCTTTTAATGATAAACTAACGAAATATTTGCAGTGCATCTCAGGCTGCCAGACTTCGCAATCGCTGATCTTGAGCGATGTAAATCTCACGCATCTGTTGACATGAGGTAAACACTCGCTTCATTCGTTTAAACATAAGTTTAAAAAGTTTATCGAGATTTCTGCACTGCACAACTACGTTGACCAGCGAACTAGCAAACGGACTTTGACTTGCATTTAACCCTTGAACTTGTCTTTACGCCTAAAGCAACCGCGGTAGAAGATATAAAAACCTAGCACCAATGGAACAGTTTGAGCATAGAGAGCTTGTTTTTGATTGTGTATGTAGTGCAAAACAATTGAGAAAACAAACAAAAGTGTTACAGAAAATATAATTTCAATCGTTAAATGTCAGTCTCCGAAATGTACAAAGTCACGGTTTTGAATGCATGGATTATGGCTCATATTATAATACATTTATAAAATATTTAAATTCGAAGTTTGACAAAAACTCGGTTTCTATAACACACAAATGCAACCAAAACTACAAGTTCTTTATCCGCACTATAACCAAGAAATGGTTATGCATAAAATGAGTGTCTTGTGAAACTCATAGTTCTTTTGGTACTAAAGCAACTTAGAAGCGATTCTGTAAGTTACGGAATCACGTCACGACTCTTCTATAAGAAGATCACATGCAGTTCCTATGAAAAATGCTTAAGAGAATGGAGAGAAATCCTAAGCTTCTATACGAGATGATAATTGACCGATCAAGAATCAAACCAATCGTATTCTCTGTACAAACTCATAATGGATTGACTTCTCAGCACAAGATACCGCCGAAGATTTACGAAAATTTTATTTACTAGTATTTAATCCAAAGCGTTGCATCCCATATCTATTTTTAGAAAATTTGACAAAATTTGAATTATTAAGTGAAATGTCACATTTTATATCCTATCGTTGTTTAAGTAATTGAAGCTACGGAAAAAGTAAGAATTGTCAGAAATGATCCCGATCCCTTTGTGCCTACCAGATGCGTGTGGAAAGAATGAAACCGTCCGTGGTGTGTGTATGATGGAAATGCATGCAAATGAGCTTTTTATCACAAATGATGTTTTTACTGTCTTGTGATGAATTGTATTGTATTGAATTGAATAACCAACCCAAGAATGTGAATGAGAACAAACCACGCTCACTCGAATCACAGTATGTATTGAATAATGTAGGTTTCACAATGAGAACTTGAATAACAGTATTATTGATTATTGTTGAATGAATGATGATGAATGATTTAGTATTATTGATCGTTAATCGAACACATACCAAAGTCTGTAACGTCCCGTGACGTGAAGTAACGCGTATTCACCCGCTTTTCTTAGTTGACAAGTTCAAAACACAATTCGGAGGTTATACGGCACTGTAAATTAGCAACAATTACAACAATAATACTATACAAACCTTCAACTCTACCTATGGAACTCTCGTGTGGGCCTGAGGGCGTAGAGACAATCACGTTACCTGCCAGTGTAGTGAGCAGGTGATTTTGATTTAGGTTAAAGGAAAGTTCCTGCTTAGCCACCTATTTTGTCACAGCATCTGCGTCATTTATCAGATAAGAGTTATACGACCGACAATGTTTACGTCGTCAGCAAACATATAACAAGGCATGTGCAATTGGTTAGCTAGATCAACGATGAAGATAAGGAACAACAACGGCACCAAGACAAAGCCACTGCAGACCCCACTCGTTATATACGCACATGCGGTGTATGAATCATCTATAAGGACAATTAAGGAACGGTTATTGAGAAATGCGCAAACCCGTGCAGTAGGTCTCCTGATACTTATATGGCTAAGAGTTTAAGAAGCAAGATCCTGTGGTTGATGGTATCAAACGCATTACTAAATTCAAGATAGAAGACTTTTACAACTAGACCATCATACATCAACTTAATGACCTCGTTTAGGAAACACAACATGGGAAATGGAAATCGAGTGACATACAATAGTTTAATGGAACTGATCGAGCTGTCTTCCAAGACATTTCAGATTCAATGAAAATATATATGAACAAATCCGAGGATCACCGATTTCCAGCCTAGTTTTCGAGGCAGTTATACAGCGTTTAGAATGAATTGCTGTGCCAAAAATCCGACCAAAAATATGGATCCGCTTCGTGGAAGACATCTTCGTGATCATGAAAAAACAGAACTACATGAATTACAGTGCACAATTCTGTATTTTCTGCTATCCAATTTACAAAGAAAAATGAAGTTGACTCCTATTTAACATTCGTGGATGTTAGAGTGAAACAAACAAGCAAAGGAACGTTAGAAACCTGCGTCTACCGACCATCCACTTACGGATCAAATACTGTACTATCAAAGCAAGCACTAGAACATTCACAGACGCAGTTGCATCAGAACCCTACTCAGAAGAACGGCAACCCTTTAAAACACAAATGAACTGACAAGAAAAGAACAAGAATATCTGTTCAAAGTTTTTCAGAAGAATGGATACCCAAGAAACTTCATATTACGCAACAGGTTTAACTGACCTCAACAAAGAATCCCAGAAAAAACACAACCAAACGCACTCTGCCGTATGTTCAACATATCTCCGAAATTGCATCTCGGGTACTTCGGCCACATTCAATCAACATAGCGCAGAAAACCGCATTAACACATCCAACTATTTCAACAACACGAAAGACAAAATGGCGAAAGAAGAACAGTCGAATATCGTCTACAAGATTGCATGCAGAGTTTGCGAAAAGATCTACGTCGGACAAATAGATCGCAAACTGAGCACATGACGAATGAACATCATTTGTCCGTACGCCGACATTACCGGAATTCACTAATATCAATACATCAGTTCGACTGATACTACACGAGATTATTAACTAAAGGAAACGACAAACTATCGCGAGAATTCCTGGAAGCGTGGCACTCAACAACAAATTCAATTAACCAACATCTTCCATTAGCTATAACATATGAACCAATAAGAAACCGCTTACAGAGAAGACATAACATGAATTCGACCAACCCTCAAGAGTTCGAGTAGGATCTACGCTGTCGAAACAAGCAGACGTGATCAAGGATCGGTACTCGGTCCTCTTCTATTCCTTATTGTCATTGATGACTTATCATCTGCATTGAAGTGCCCATGCTTCCTTTTCGCGGATGATGTGAATTTCATCGGATCAACGATTGAAGATACCCTGATGTACGACCTTGAACGGGTCATAAACTGGTCATACAAGTCGGACCTCCCACTGAATCTTAATAAGAGCCAACTCTTGTGAGCACTGGTTGATAAGATTTCAGTTCAGGTGTGGGGAAATTCTTTCAGTGTTATCGCAACACAGCGTGTTGAGGATTTAGGAGTACTAGTTAGGACTGACTTGAAATGGAAGGACCAAAACGCCGCTGCAGCTCAACGTGCTCGCGAAGTGCTCTTTCGGCTGAGCTCCGTGTTATCCAGCAGAAAACCCGATGTTTTCCTGCCCCTTTACAATTCATTATTTCGGCCGCATTTAGAATATTGTGTCCAGGCGTGGTGACGTTACTCAAGAAGGACATCGTTCGACTCGTAAGCGTTCAGCATCTCGCATCTCGCATGATTAAAGGTCAGCGAGGTAAACCTTACGCCGCACGCCTGAAGCCCCTAAATCATTTCTCACTTACGCGCAGTCGTTTAAGAGGTGACTTAATTGAAACCTTCAAGATCTTGAACGGTTTATGTGGCGTTATCATGAACGACTTCTTTGCCTTGAGACCCGAGTTGGGCATCCGCGTACATTCACTCAAACTTGGTAAGGAGCGATGTAGACTAGACTCTCGGAAAAACGTTTTCTGCCTCGAGGTGGCAAATGTTTGGAACCGGCTTCCAGAAGAACTTATATCCTGCAGTTCTGTCGCGAGTTTTAAGAACGGTTTGGACCGCATCTGGGATACGCTTTTTCCTGAATACTCCACCTAATTGTCATGCAAGATTAGGTAGTTCACCATTTTTAGCGTTGTCTGGTAAATAGATTAAATGCTAGATTTCTGTTGTTGTTTAATATATAACTCTTCTTTAGATTGTAGTGGATAAATGCAAAAAATATAACACGAAAATGTTATAGTAAAAATGGACTCACGAAAAGTGAAAAATCAATGTCCGATGCAAATATCCACACACAAAAATATTCCAGCTCCAAACTCCGGTGTATCGCGTTGATCAGCAATTAAAATTGGCGAAGCTGAAAAATGCGACGAAAGTCAATTTTGCTGTTAACCGTCTTGATTCGCAAACACGCAATAACGCAGCACCACGAAAATCAAGCAGAAGAGGAACGCGCGCGGAAAAAGTATATTCTGGAATAATGTTTGACTAAAACAAACATTGATGGAAATGGAAGTACAATTAAAAAGAAAGTGAAATTACAAGTTGCTACAGAACTCCCCCCTAGAGCGTGAGTCGACGGATGAACGCTCGATACACCGTTTAGGGCATGTATGCAACCAGTCTTGCGGAGAACCTCACTCTGCGGCCGGTACGTGTTTGACGAGATGAAAGAGTAGACAGGATGGGTGAGGGTCGATTGGATGTAACATCACTGGTCGTCATAGGCTGTGTGGGTGGGGTCGAAGTGGTAGCTTCTTGTGATGACTTTCGTTCAACGTAAGCGGGTTTGAAGCGATCGATGCTAGCTTTGTCTTTATTACCGTTGCGTAGCTGAAAGTGTTGCTTTGGTCTTGAGCGGTAAGGTGCTGGTTCAGCTTCGCCGGTAGTGCGATTGTCAAGTACCCTTTTGCCAGTCTGTCTCAGTGTGGAGCCAAATTCGCGTTTTTCTGCTTTCAGCTTTTTAGGCGGTAGCCTGCGAGCTTTAGCAACATTTCGAGGCCCTTTAGTGACGATGTGATGATGAACATCGTGGGTGGGTTGCTCCGTGTATTGTGCTGGGCGTGTTAGGGTCGGGAAATCGCTGTAAGTGGCATTGTTCTGGACGAAAATTCGAAGACCAGGTGAGGTGATTGAACATAGTTTACCGGACACGTTTAGTGACGTGGTATTGTCGTGTAGCCGTCGGTGCTGGAGATCGACTACGAGACCGTATTTCGTCAGAAAGTCGATACCGATGATAGGCTTCTGAACATCGGCTATCAAGAAGACGAAAGGGAATTCACGTCTAAGTCCGAGATCGAGTTTTAAAAATTTTTCACCGTAAGTCGAGATCTTCGAATTGTTAGCCGCCTGCAATGTGATGCCTGAAGGACGGAGGTCGCGTTTTTCGTAACTGCGCGGTATAACGCTTACCTCGGCACCGGTGTCTACGAGAAAATTGAGCTTAGAAGATGCGTCGTAGACGTATAAGTGGCGACTAGTGGGTTTGCCAGGAACGGTCGTCGTCATAACTGACTTGCTACGTGGTTTTTCAACACGGTGGCTGTCAGCGTTAGGATGTTTACACCCGGGGCGACAATTGCGCGCGGCGTTTCCGAAACGACGGTGATAATAACAGAACCAGTTGGTATCGCGAGGGCGAGAGTGGCTTCTATTTCCAGATGGACTCCGGGGTCTAGCTCTAGACGTTTTGGGTCGTTTCATGTTGGAAATGATAAGCTGTAAGGATGCAAGCTCCTTAGTTAGCATGGCCACGGTGGCTTCAAGCTTTGAGAGGTTACCACCTTCTGAAACTTGATTGACGCTGGTTCTGTCGATGCGTTCGTGAATTTTATCTGCTAGTTCGGCCAATGTGTCGAGGCAGACTTTATCGACCGATACGGCAAGGATGGCGGTGGTGCTGTGTGGCAGGCAGTTCAGCCAAAGTTGCTGTAGGACGGAATCGTCTAACTTTGTGTTGCCCACCAGGGAACGCATGTGGCGTAACAGCTGTGAAGGGGTTCTGTCGCCTAGTTCTACACCAGCCAGCAGTTGTTTTAGCCTGGCTTCGTCAGAGGCCATAGTACGCTTGAGCACAGCAGCCTTCAGTGTGTCGTAAGGCGAAATAGAGGGCATGGGGTCAAGAACGTCTAATACTTCTTTCGCGATGTAGGACGGTAATTGTGATTGTACGAAAGAGAACATGACCTCTTGTTTCGTGATCCGTCTGAAACGAAACATACCCTCTATTTGGATGAACCACACGTGTGGGTTTGCAGGGTTAAAAACCTGGTGTGTTACAGCTGATAACGTTCATTTGCGATTCGTTAGGTTCAGACGACATAATAGCAAAATTGAAAAAAATAACGGGAGTTCTGAGCGAAAAATGGAATACGGGTTCACCAATTATGTAGTGCTGGGGCTCACCAATTAGGTAGTGCTCGGGCTCACCAATTATGTAGTGCTCGGGCTCACCAATTAAGTAGTGGTCGGGCTCACCAATTATGTAGTGGATAAATGCAAAAAATATAACAGGAAAATGTTATAGTAAAAATGGACAAAGGAACGAACTCACGAAAAGTGAAAAATCAATGTCCGATGCAAATATCCACACACAAAAATATTCCAGCTCCAAACTCCGGTGTATCGCGTTGAGCAGCAATTAGAATTGGCGAAGCTGAAAAATGCGACGAAAGTCAATTTTGCTGTTAACCGTCGTGATTCGCAAACACGCAATAACGCAGCACCACGAAAATCAAGCAGAAGAGGAACGCGCGCGGAAAAAGTATATTCTGGAATAATGTTTGACTAAAACAAACGTTGATGGAAATGGAAGTACAATTAAAAAGAAAGTAAAAATACAAGTTGCTACAAGATGATCTCTCACCTTACTGGTGCAGAGAAATTTATTTTTATTTTTCCAGCATCATTCATAAGGTGGTGCTTCCTAAATACATCCCAGATAATCTCTAGGCGTCGCGATCGTCGAGGATATCCAAAGCACAATAAAAAAACGCTTTGGCAGTGGTGGTTGCTTCTCTGCAACTGAACTGAACTGAACTGATGGTGGACGGACATACAAGTCGCATAAAAACTAAAGAATTCCAAATACAAGACGGTTCGTAAGAAGTTTTGCTGATGATGTCATCTAGCCTGATGACGAAACGTCCAACACCAACTACTCAAGCTTAGCGAACACAAGTTGAACATCATCCACATCCTGGACTACGACTATTTTACTCTATTGTTGAGCGTCACACGTCGCTTGATCTCGATTTCTTTTCTTGACCTTGATTTTTCGCACCGAAATTGTCAGTTCAGTTCAGTTCATTTCTAACGAGCTAATCGAGCGTCCAGATTTCTTTCGGTGGTATGCCACAGAAGAGCGTCCACCACTTCAAACAATATTTTCACAAATATCTTCTGGTATGAGAGTAATCTGGAATGCAACAGAAAAACTCCCCTCACCAATAGGTGAGGAGAAGCATTAGTGCGTTCCAAAGACAACATGAGGATCATACCAACTATTCCCTCACGGATAAAAATCAGGAAATAATGAAGGCCACACAGAGTCAAGTCTATTCTTGAAACCCCCTACTGAAGTAGAACAAACAACTTCTTTAGGAAGTCGATTCCAGTAATTTACTACCCTCTCACTAAAGAGAACTTACGAACATTTGACCTGACATGTCGCTTGGCCAGTTTTAATGGGTGGCCTCGAGTACCCACACTTGGCGCCAGAGCGTACAATTCACTGGGATGAATAGTACTGAAACCTGACATGATTTTGAAGGTTTCAATCAGGTCCCCACGTAGCCTCCTCCTTTTTAATGAGAAGAGCTCTAGACGCAGCAATCGTTCCTCATACGACCTACCCGATTTCCCAACAATCATACGAGTAGCTAAACGTTGAACACCTTCCAGCTTGGCCATATCTTTTTCAAAATAAGGTGACCAATACTCGAGATGCGGTCTGACGACCGCTTTGTATAATGGTATGAAAACCTCTGGGGACCTGCAGGATAAAACTGATCGAAGGCGAAAAAGCTCCCTCCTAGCGCGTTGTGCAGTAGCTGCGCATTGATCAGCCCATTTAAACTCCCCTGAAACTTCTATACCTAAGTCACGAACTTTCGGAACCCCATTTATCTCAAGTATACCATCTGGACCAGCAACCTCTAGCTTCTTAATGACTTTAGACAAGAGATAGCTTTTAGTGAAGTTTTACTGGTAGATCCCATGTAGCAGACCACTTGATGACCTTTTCTATATCCTCAAGAAAGTCAATTTTGCTGTTAACCGTCGTGATTTGCAAACACGCAATAACGCAGCACCACGAAAATCAAGCAGAAGAGGAACGCGCGCGGAAAAAGTATATTCTGGAATAATGTTTGCTTAAAACAAACATTGATGGAAATGGAAGTACAATTAAAAAGAAAGTGAAATTACAAGTTGCTACACACTCGTGCCAAGTTCACAGCAGTGAAGAAAGTGGCCACCGCAGCAAGCTCCCGTTGCAATGAGGTGCTAACCGTGATATGCACCAATGTGCCAGAGGCGAATTCGCCTTGTTTCAAAACTCGCCAGGTGCAAGATGCACAACAGTGGCAGACGATATTATTATTATTATTATATTTGCACAATCTGATACAGATATAGTGCCGTTCAACATAAACAATGAGATGTACAAAGCGAGAAGGGGGGTACAAAGCTTGTACCATCGGCATCGTTTTTTGAACGGGCATGATACTAACCGTTGCCTCCACCGACCAGGTAGGGTAGATTTCTTTTAGGGGGGGGTCCCACCCCGAGCCTTTACCCACAAGGCCGTGGGCGAGAGTAGGTTCCACCTATCGGTGGCCGGTGCGACGAAGCGTTCATACGCCCTTTTTCTGGGAAGTCCAGTTCGGAGCCCGATAACCCCGTTGATAGGTTGGTGACTTCAGGTTTTTGACTGTGCACCATACAATGTGCTTGGATGGACAAGGGGCTGTGGACTTTTGGAGTCGGCGTAGTCAACATCCGCCGCGTCGTGATGTCATCATTGGATTTTTGTGGCTTGTATAGGGAGAACGCTTGCCAGGCGAAAACCCACCACACCTTGATCCTCGACACCACCGCCGAACCTTTCGCTGAGCTCGGAGAACCGAGCCCACCCAGCTGGCACCACGTGGAGGTATTTCGGCAGGCCAGCCAGACGATATGTGACTCAATGAAGGTTTCTGCAGAGGGCGGGAACATTGTACGTCTGTCCAGGCATCATAAATCATTACATATTGACGAGCCTAGACTATTGCGCATCACCCTAACATCCTTGGAGGATGTTGAATCCGTCTTACTCTCTGCATACACTTTGCGCAACAGCAATTCGCCCATCCGCATAATTCCGGACGTGTCATGGGTTGAACGACAAGCGAAGAAGGAAACGAGCTTCAACTGGAAGTTGGAGAATGACAAGAAAAGCGTTTTTATTCATGGCGTTCCAGAACTAAATGACGATGATGCCAATAAAAACACTACACACGACTGCGAGCAATGGCGTTTCATACAACAACAAAGTAAAATCACTGACACTGACGATTGGTTTGAAACGTTTATCTGTTTCCCCCAGTTACAAGGGCTTTGGGCCCCGCATACTCAAAGTAACTTTTCAATCAGAATCCATGGTGAATGATGCGTTACAGAGTTGGTACCGATACAAACGTTTTGCACCTTCCGAGATTCGCCTCCGTTCTGCCCTCGATAAAAAGCGAATCGACAAGCTTCAGTGTGATTCTACCGATAAAAGTGTTGATGCCTCAAAAAACTTAAGCCAGCCGGTCCTATTAGGATCGGCGTAATGGACGCCCAAAACAACTCTGCAGACTCCGCCCTATCGCGCGAGAGCCTGAAGTGTTTCTATGCGAACGCCCAAGGCCTACTCAGTGAACTTCCTGAACTTCGTCTTCGACACGCTGCTCAACGCTTCGACGTGTTAGCTGTGACTGAGACATGGTTATCATCTTCCGTTGCACACGCCGAAATTTCACTTCCTGGTATGATTGCCATTCGGAAAAATCGTTCCACCAAGGGTGGTGGACTTCTTTTGTACCATAACTCCTCACTCCACTGTGAACCACTATCTCACATTCATCTGCAAACCATAGGTTCACTGTGGTGCCGCTTGCAGCTCAGAAACAGTGACTCTGCTCTACTGGCTGTGATCTACCGCCCACCAAATGCTCAACCTGTTGCTGATGTCAACCTATTACACTCCTTGCGATTCGCCTTATCAATGCAACATAGTCACGTCTTGTTGATGGGAGATTTCAATTCACCCAGTTTGACTGTTGAACCCTCCTCGATACTTTTGCTTGGGAGCTGCGTGAACTGATAGGAAGTCACCCTTTGTACAATCACGTGACTGAACCGACACGTTTTCGTGGAATTGACACGCCTTCTCTATTGGACCTCTTACTGACGAATGAGGAGTTGATGATTGAGGAAATCTCGAGTGAAACTCCGTTAGGCAAAAGCGACCATATAGTTTTAACTTTTGACTTTGTGTGCTATGCTAACTACTTACTTACTTTTACTTACTTTTGTGCGACTATCTCCTCCTGGAGGATGAGTCGGCTTCAATGAAGGTTCTTGGGGATTTGGGTACAAAGCGGCGTCCCCAGCACCACTCGGCGTTTGTTCGAGTCAGCTTCTCTAGCCTTTGCACAACCAAGTGCGACCTGCAAGGCAGCAGGGAGTTGCCAGAAAGAGGTGGTCTACCAGACTCTGTTCCATGTTTTTCCTCAGGGTTTTCTCCCGAAGCCTTTCCCGCGATCGGGTATCCCACAAGGCAGCGGAGGTTTAAAATCAGGGTTTTCCTTCCCTTAGATGAAATGCCCTCCCAGGCTAACGAGCTACATCTGCCCGAAGCAAACTTGTTTTCAGGCGCCAGTCACTCGCCCTCGCCCCTTCTCCTGTTGGTAGAAGCAGTTCCGCCGGTCCTCGGGGAATCCCGCGTGCAGGCCATAAGCTGGACTTGGTTGTCAAGTCTATTTGAGACGCGTGCCAATGTGGTAGCATTTTTTGTAACAGTGGGAGCTTATCCCACTGCCACCCCCTCTATAACAACCGTTGAACCATCTAACCTACCTCACCGCATGAGGGCGTTCATTTACGACGGTCACTGACTCAGATTTCATGACGTGTGCCTACTTCGTGTAGGCCCCTACTTCGGTGTATGCAACCGGGTAGTATCATGCCTACGTTCAACGATGCCGATGACAACGCTTTGTACCCCCTTCTCGCTTCGTACATCTCATTGTTTATGTTGAACGGCACTATATCTGTATCAGATTGTGCAAATATAATAATAAAATAATAAGCCGCCAATAGCTTCGATTTCATGTTAGAGGTCGGTCCGGATTCAGCTTGGCAAAATTTTGTTACTAAGTGGCACCAGATGCTAGAGCTTTCTTCAGTCTCAAAACCCGTCTTGCAAAATCCACCGACAAATTCATTCGGAGCAGAACTCGTAAATGGATGTGCCGCAGAAATGCCGCGTGGACTGAGTTCAAACTGACACAACTGCTAAATGATAGGGAGTGTTACAGAAAATTACGAAATCATTGCACGGGACTGGTGCGCCAGGATAAATTTGATTATCAAAGTAAACTCACCGGTCAATTCCTGGAAAACAATAAGCTCTTGTACAAATTTATCAACAATAAACGGAAGGTTCAGACTGGTATCCCTTTACTTACCACCAGTATAGGTTCCACGACGACATCAAGGGATGCGGCAAATGTTTTAAGATCACATTACATGCCAAAACCCCTCTCTAATTTTCCCTATGCTTTTGACCCCATCAACTCAACCTTCTTGTATTATGTTTTCTGCCAGCAAAGTTAGAGAAAAAATCATGCAACTTCGACTCAACTCATCACCGGGTATCGACTGTATCACACCGAAAGCATTGTGCGCAGTTGCCGATCAACTTTGCGAACCGCTCGCGGCATATCTCCAAAAATTGATGGATAACTCTGAAGTCCCTACTGCTTGGAAGGAAGGTATCAACACTCCCATTTTCAAAGGTGGAAGCCGTAGTGATCCTGCCAATTACCGTCCAGTCACCCTTCTCCCAGTGTTATCCAAGGTGATGGAAGCCATTGTTGCTGATGAAATTATGGCTTTTGTGAACAGTTCCTATTTCATCGCTGCAGAACAACATGGATTTCGTAAAGGGCATTCTTGTACCACTAATTTGCTTTTAGCCAGAGACTACTGGACTAAAGCTGCTGACGAAGGTCAGGGGGTATGTATGTATGTATGTATGTATGTATGTATGTATGTATGTATGTATGTATGTATGTATGTATGTATGTATGTATGTATGTATGAAAGCACAAGCCTGGTCCAGGCAAAGTGCCGCACAGTCAGAGACTGCACGTGGGCGATATTACTGTCAGGTTGCCCAGGCCTAGACAGATATGAGGGGGAAATAGAAATGGTAGTGAGACTCCAGCGTGTTTCAGCATGTAGCTCACTACCTCTGGCCAATTAATTTAGCACGATCTTAGCCGTACAGCACAGAAATGCTGCACGGATGCACATCCGTGCAGGTCAGGGTGTGGACGTCATTTACTTGGATTTCTGTAAGGGATTTGACCGAGTTGACCATGCGATATTGCTTAACAAGCTGCAAGCATTAGGTATTCCACCCGTGTTGCTGCCCTGGGTTGCTGCATTCCTACGTTCGCGAAACCTTCGGGTGCGTGTTAGACAGACCCTTTCAGAGCCATTCCCAATTCAGTATGGAGTACCTAAGGGGTCCGTTCTTCGTCCGCGTTTATTTTTGATATTTATCAACGACATTGGTGGGTACGTCGAATCACCATTTCTCCTTTTTGCGGATGATATCAAGATTTGGTGGGTCATCAACTCACCCAGCGATACAAGGAAACTTCAATTCGACCTGGATTCAGTACACGCATGGTCTACGATCAATCGCTTACCATTCAACACTGACAAATGCCACGCATTACGCATTCGTCTTCCTGGCGTCCCTGGCTATAATCTGGGTGGCAAGATGCTCGCTGTCACGATGCAAGAAAAAGATCTTGGCGTGATTATACAAAATGACTTGGGCTGCTCTGCTCAGTGTAGTAGAGCTTCAACGGTGGCAAATAGAAACGTTGGGCTTTTAAAACGTGCGTTCGGAACAATCGATCCACGTCTCTTCCCGTTTCTTCTTCAGGCGTACATCAGGCCACACTTGGAGTATGCTGTCTCCGTCTGGAACCCATGGTTGAAACGTGACCAGCACACCCTAGAACAACCGCAGAGACGTTCTACGAAGCTTGCCAAGGGGCTCAGCTCCGTCAGGTACGAGGAACGTCTTACAACTCTACAATTATTCTCTACAAACTATCGTCGTATCCGAGGCGATCTGATCCTTGCGTATCGGATATTGACGGAAGAAACTCACCCATGTATGGGTATGCTTAAAATGGCCCCATACTCAGCAAATCGTGGTCATCACTTGAAGTTGGCTCATCTGCATAGTAGATTGGACTGCCGCAGATACTCCTTTGCCGTCCGGATTCCTCGTGCTTGGAACGCACTACCCCTTTCGGTTATTTCTGCCCCATCCCTAATTATTTTTAAAAACGCCTTGACCTCCATTTTTATCAGACGATACACAATTCTTAATTATGCTTTTTTACGCTTATATTCTTTGTGATACTGCACCATATCTTTCCCTCTTTTCACAGCGTTTCCCGTCCCAGCAAATATGGATCACATTTCCCTTCGACCACTTTGCTGAACTGCTGAAACTTCTTCAGACCCAATATCCCAGTATCTTAAGTCCAAGCGCACGCAGTCTCAGCTGACCCTGTTCCGGAGGATGTGGTGGGTAGCGGTGTCCCGGGTTGACGCCCTACCTGTCCAAATGCCACAAAAATCCACTGATGGAACAGGGCAACCGGGTAGTATGTCGCCTTCAACAAGAACCATGGAACCTACATTTTTCTTTCATCATGTACCCTCTTCATGGTATACTTGTTGGCACATCGTCTGTAAAGACTTGTGTAATAATAATATAATAATTGTACAAGCTCCCCGCTTTTATACCGTAATAAACTATTGACTATTAACTATTCATTATTTCCTGATTTTTATCCGTAAGGGAATAGTTGGTATGATCCTCATGTTGTCTTTGGAACGCACTAATGTTTCTCCTCACATATTGGTGAGGGGAGTTTTTCGGTTGCATTCCAGATTACTCTCATACCAGAAGATATTTGTGAAGATATTATTTGAAGTGGTGGACGCCCTTCTGTGACATACCACCGAAAGAAATCTGGACGCTCGATTGGCTCGTTAGCCACATACAGTCCTGTGCAAACTGAACTGAACTGAAATACTGATAATGGGCGACTATAACAGGCAATTTTAAGTGGGCTACTCAATTTGCCGAAGCTGCAAACAAGGCTCGCAGAGAATTGTTCAGACTTCGCTCAGCGTTATCTTGCCGAAAACCTTCAATCTTCATTCCCTTATATAAAATAGTCGTGCGGCCTCACTTAGAATACTGCGTTCAATCCTGGGCACCGTACTTAAAAAAAGATATAGTATGTCTCGAAATGGTCCAGCGCCTTGCGAATAGGATGGTTGAGGGTCAGACAGGTAAAACCTATGAGGCAAGATTCAAGGATCTCTGTTTGTTCTCACTAAAGGGACGGCGGCTGCGAGGTGACCTAATAGAAGCCTTCAAGATTCTAAAGGGTCTTACGGGTGATAATGTTACTGAAATCCTTAAACTTGCCCCCCCTCGTTTTCTATAATGTTGGAAAACTGGTGTCGTTAAACTGATGTTCAATGAAGGGATTCTAGTTTACAAGTTATCATAATCAGAGACAGCATTACATCTGTGCATGTACTGAATGCTTGACTGCCATACAATTTAAAAGTTAATATCAGTTGTCGAGAAGACTATGGAACGAATAGTGGCGAATGAGTTGGAGAATTTCATGCTAAAATCGAAACGTTTAAACGCGGAACAGCATGGTTTCACCAAACCTAGATCTTGTGTCTCCAATCTTTTAACAGCGCGTTAACACGGATGCGTTCTAATCGATGTACGTAGTTCGGTTGATGTTATTTTTATTGACTTTATCAAGGTGTTTGACCGCGTGCCACATGGCCTTTTAATCGTGAAGCTAAAATTAATTAACATCGACGGCATTCGGCTCAAATGGATAGCGGATTTTCTGTTTGAGTCTGTCAACAACACTTTTTCTGTGCCTAGTGTTGCGAGCTCCAGTATTCCACAAGGATAGGTTCTCTAACCCTTTGAGTTTTAGGCGTTCCCTAACGATTTGCTAACCGTTATCCAATCGTGGTGTTTGTTTAAATGCGATCTTAAATTGTGTGCTTAGACAGCAAATCTGTGGATCTTTCAGATAAGACATTAAAAATTGAGTCTGTTCTAAGGGGTAAGTAAGAAAGCAGAACCCTGATCCAGGCAAAGCGCCGCTCAGTCAGAGACTGTTCTAAGAGGTAGTTTCTCACGATATATATGCCGGACCACCGACTTCCGAAACGGATTCTTTTTGCGACGCCACATCCTGATTGGCGTAAATCTCGGGGTGGCCAAACCGTCACATGTCATAGGCAGTTAAAAACCCTCACTAGCAACCTTTCTAAAGTCGGCGCAGCGCGTCTTCCAGGCTGGTGTCCCCGCGATCAGATATTGCAATGGCTAGTTACGCTTCAGGATATGTCCCGAAACCGTGTTCAATGGTGATCTTGCACTAAACATATTCTTGGAGTGTTTGCTTAACCTTGTATGTTGTTAAGCGGAGTGACGAGAAGAGCTTGTTATGATGCATGACAGTGAAAGCCGCAAGGAAGCTGCCGTGCTGATGTCGCTCTACTCGTTCACGAAACTTGTTTGAATGCATGTTTCATTCGAGGTGTAGGCACCTCTTCCCAGTTTGCTTGTGCTTACTCTTCTATAGAAGCCGGAACAATTTAAGTCCCACAGTTCCCCATCTTTTAGGATTCTACTTTTTCATGGTTGTGTGGCAGTTAAGCATTCGGTACGTGCTACCGGTGTAATGCTGTCTTTGATGATGATGTTCCACAGCTTTTAGAACTACTAAACAGTCCGATTGGGAAGGGACAATCTCTCCCGCTGCGCTACGACAGGCAGTATTCGGTCAGTCTTTTCCTATATCACAGCATTGCAGGATAAGTAATCTACATGCGGAATTTGTTTTGCACTGCGATGTTCAATGGTGTAATTATATGCACCAAGTGCTATGCTCCATCGCTGAACCATTGCTGCAGTAGATTTTGCCAATGAAGATGTCGGATTGTAAATAAATTTCAGTGCTTCATGATCGGTTACTATAGTGAATTCGTGACCAAATAAATATTTGTGTAAGCGCATGACAGCCCAATAAACAGCAAGCGCTTCTCGACGAGTCTGAGCATAACTTTGTTCTGTTTAACTTAGTCGACGTGAAATACACAATACCGGATGGCCATTTTGCTCTAAAACAGCACCAATTCTATCAGGGGAAGCATCCGTGATTAAAACAGAACGCAAATTTGGTGAAAACGGCTTAAGTTCAGCGCTGGATTGCAATAAGTATAAAATATCCCGAAGTGTCTTTTCATGTTCGAAGTCCACTTGAACGTTGTGGCATTCAGTAATGTAAACAATGAATTTGTAACTGTTGTAAAATTTGGGATGAATTTAGAATTATAGTGTAGCACTCCCATTACCGATCGAAGTTCACTAAAAGAATTTGGCAATTTCATTTCCACCAGAGGTTTAAGACGATTCTGGTCTGGACGGAGTCCATTAGACGATACACGGTATCCGAGACAATCAAACTCATCAACAGAAATGATGCATTTATCTGGATTTAATTTCACGTTATAATGTTTGAAACGAGAGAGTAAAGCCGATAGTCAACGATTATCGACGTTTGATCATCGCTACCTGCGGAGTATTGCTCGTATAAGCTGGCAACACAGAGTCAGAAATGATGACGTCAGGAGGGCAGTCCTCGGCGAGCACTCTGTCCCACTCTCCGATCATATATCCATGTGCCAGCTGAGATGGCTGGTGCACGTTCTCCGTATGGATGAGCGACGCCTTCCTCGCCTAGCTCTTTTTGCTCTCGCTGGACCTGATTGGAAGCGTCGCCGTGGCGGACAAAGGAATACCTGGCGGAAGACCCTCAAGCGTCTAACAGCCCCACTAGCCATCGTGGGAACATCGAGCTTACGCGGGTGGGGTCCGACGGACCGTGAAGATACGTGGCTGATAACACTCGGTGTTACGGCAAAAGAAAGAAACCAGTGGCGAGAATCCTGCAGGAAAAAAGTCAGAAAAGATCAAAAACGGCAAGTGTAAACAGACAAAATCCCCCCTTTTTTCCTTTTCTCTCTCTCTCTCATGTACCCTCTTCATGGTATACTTGTTGGTACATCGTCTGTAAAGACCTGTGTAATAATAATAATAATAATAATAATAATCAATTACACGCCGGTGGCGTGATCTGCTTTCAGCAGCTGTATCTGCTCCTCCCCAGCTGGCAGACGACGCTTTACACAATGCCTCCAATGTAAGCGACCAAGAGCAAGTTGTTCCCAACTCACGACCTCAATGCCATATCTCTTTTACAAACGTCTTTGTACCGCAAGTGATGTCTGCCCAATGGTCGACTTCCTGATTGCAACTCACACAGAAATACGACCATTTTCCATTCTGTAGACGTGGCCAAGCCACCGCATGCAGCGCAGGGTGAACATGCTCTGTAGACTAGCTTTTGATAGCACTTCAGCATTAGTCACTCTGTCCATCCACGATATGTTAAAGTTAAAACGTATGCTCCGTAGATGGAAAGCATTCAGCTTCCGTTCGTGTCTGGCTTGGGTGGTCCAGGTTTTACTGCCGTACAGTAAAGTATTTAGTACGCACGCGCTGTATACCATCATCTTTGTCTTTATAGTCAACTTACGGTTAGCCCAAACACGAGAGTCCAATCAGGACAACGGGACAACTGCTCTGCCTGTCCGCTGATCAATCTCCGTGTTTAGCGATAGGTTATCCGCAATGGTTGAACCAATATTTTCGTAATGAATTACTGGTTCAAGCTGACAGTTTCCAACAGTAATGATTGGAGGCGATACAATCAATTGATCAAGGACTTTGGTCTTGCTAATGTTGATTGTTAGTCCAAAGTCTTTGCATACCCACGAAATACATTCCTTTAGCGACTGACGGTGTTCTTGTGAGTACTTGCTTTTACTTTTGTGCGACTATCTCCTCCTGGAGGATGAGTCGGCTTCAATGAAGATTCTTGGGAATCTGGGTACAAAGCGGCGTCCCCAGCACAACTCGGCGTTTGTTCGAGTCAGCTTCTCTAGCCTTTGCACAACCAAGTGCGACCTGCAAGGCTGCAGGGAGTTGTCAGAAAGAGGTGGTGTGCACCAACCAACCGTCTACCAGACTCTGTTCCAGATTTTTCCTCAGGGTTTTCTCCCAAAGCCTTTCCCGCGATCGGGTATTGTGCAAGGCAGCGGAGGTTTAGAATCAGGGTTTTCCTTCCCTTAGCTAACGAGCTCTATCTGCCCGAAGCAAACTGGTTTTCAGGCGCCAGTCACTCGCCCTCGCCCCTTCTCATGTTGGTAGAAGCAGTTCCACCGGGAGCCATTCGTGCAGGCCAGAAGCTGGACTTGGTTGTCAGACGCGCGCCATATGGGAGCATTTTAT
>JACCGJ010016163.1:0-36100 GCA_013407085.1 Atriophallophorus winterbourni | reverse complement strand
TGTCAGTACAAGATGAACATATAAGCCGAGCGTGACACATGTTTAAGGAACGCACATTACGAGGTACCTGTTCCATGGACATTTGATACCAGTCATGGACCTCGTAAACGTATAATGGCCGAGAAGAGGCTTCAATATTTAAAGGGTCGCTTGCTCAGAGATAGTTGGTCTTTGGCAAAATATGATGAAATATTGCAAGATTACCTCAGTGAAAGATACGTAACAAAACTCGTGCCTGCAACTGATGAAATTATTTGTTGTATTCCTCATCCAGTTTTGAATCCCAAGAATTCCCTACCCTTTTGGATTTTTCAAGAACATTCTTCTCATTAAGACGCTACCTTTACAAATGCAACTGTTAAAGGCATGTCTGCCCCAAATAACCTCGGTCTGCATGAGAGTCGTCAGTGGTAAGGTCAAAACTGTAACGTGTCACAACTGCTCCCACAAGTGTCACGCAAAATGAGACAAATCATTGACCACGGAGGCGATATCGATTATGAATGATGAAAACATGCCCGGTGTATGCTACGTGAGTAAAATTGTCAAACTAAAAACCAAACGCAGATTTAGCTGCTCGATGAAGTGCTCAGCAAAGCAACCTGTATGCACGAATGCTGCGCTTAGAGCTTCTCATACAAACGTTGAAGGCATCGGTAGAAACTCAGGTCAACGCTCAGAATTCTCAGTTTGCCCATATAGGTTTCGATAAATCAGAAACCACTAGCGTTAATACCAGTCAAAGAAAAGCTGCATCTTCGCAGATCATTTAGCATTGAGGATCAGTTGTTGAAAATGTACTGGAAAGTCTTGAAGAGCATTCATTTCATCAGGACGCCAACTTTACATATGCAACTGGTAAAAGCCTGTCTGCCAAAAACATCCCCTCTCCGCAAAAAGTTATGGAGCCAAAGCCACCTGCTCATCTGAAGGTTTAGCGGAAAGCCTCAGGTTCAAAACCAAACGTCACGGTGGAAAATACTCAAAACGTGGTCACGATACGTATCGATTCTAAGGCAGTTGAAACGTACCGCAAACAGCTAAAGCGATAGGCACATAGTGTACACTCGCTCCATGAACTAAGCGTAATTTGCACCAACGTAAAGGACAAGAGTGCCACCTATCTATTTGACAGGCTAAAGTAGGATAAATAAAATTGGAGAAGGTTGTGCAGCAGCATGAACTTGGAGCCAATTTAACTACGATCATTGATACGACTGAATCGTAAACTTACTTTCTCAAAGCTGGACCAGCCAAGACTTCTTCAAATTACGGTCAACTCTGAATGGGATCGAGAACACATCTAAATATCCACTTTCTCCTGCGTAGGGAGCGTTCAGAGACCACTACAAGGATCTTCGCTGATGTGCTCTGTTGAGAATAAGACCGAACGAAGAAGAGGGCTGTTAGGAGGGCACACTTTTTGTATAGACAGTGAACGAACTATCGATTAATCGACCAATCAAGATCGACGGTAAGTTCAAATTATGATTTTCACTCACTGTGATATTCACAAATTTGCTCACTTGTGATACTCTTTGAATTCGGTGAATAGACGAGATGAGTGGCGGTTGTGTTCTCTCTGATCACACGGACTGTGCCAACAGTTGTGCAGCACAGACATAACAAGGGATAATCGAGGTTTAATCCTTCTGGGAATCCCAGAAGCAACTGCTAAAAGAGTGCAGCTACAATTATCTAAAATGGAGATTCCTCGGTGATATACCTGGCTTGCATGATGTCGCTGTGATGGACACGTTCCGCATTGCCAAATCTACGAATTATAAAGTAATCAGTCCTATGCCCCTAAAAATAACGATCTTTCGTAAAGATATGTTAGACACGGTCAAAACTGGCTGAGAAAATGGCCGCAAACCAATACGAAGAGAAATCGGACTAAGCGTATCTAAACTTCATATCTGCAGAGCAGTACCATTCTCCCAGGACACTCCCTCGAAAGCGCATTCAGTTAGTTGTTGGACGATATTCCTCTTTATATCCACAGTGCATGTAATACCCGACACAAAGGAACCGATGTAACTTCACTCTCAGATCTCGTTCTGACCAGCAATGAACACGACATTAATGACGTTGCTTACGAAAGTCCACTGGGACTAAGTGATCACGTTTTCACCCAGTTTGACTATCCGTTTGTAAGACAAACAAAAGATGCCCGTATAACAGATGGACCGATCAACATTACGGTAGTGAGCGGAGCTCTTAAAATCACGATTAACCACCAACCGGAAACCAGCAACGTACGTGAGTTTTGGGTATGGCTCATATCTAATCTCAAGAATTCAATCGAACTGAGCTCAGATTTTTTCCTCAGGAAATCGAGAAAAACCTCGAATTTAAACTAAGAAGCAGAACTCGTAGTTAGTTAAAGACACGAAACACGGCATGGCGACACTATCGGCAAAACGCATCATCGCGACCTGGGAAAAATTCCGTTTACTGCGGAACAAAGTAAACAAATTTGTCATCCAAGAAAAGTTGTACTTACAACAAGTGATATCACACATGATGGAGCTCAACCCCAAAATACTTTATCGTATATTTAACGATGAAGCTAATGTGAAACCTGGGGTTGCGTCCGTGAACACGTCATGGGAAAAACAACAAATGTATCAGAAACTGATGAAGCATTAGCCACGTTTTATTCATCTGTATTCTGTCCGAGAGAATATACGATTTGCACCCCCAATAATACCATTTTAACCACGGTTGTCTTGTGTGAAATGAATGTAACGTCGAAAGGCGTCCTTCAAGGTTTATTTAATCTTAAAACCGGGAAGTCTCTTGGGGCCTACGAAATAACTCCGCTATTATTGAAGCAATGTGCGAATTTGCTATAGAAACCACTCACACACGTTCAAACAAACACTGTCAAATAGCGTGATTCCTACAGATTGGAAACGCGGAATAATTTCTCCTATTTATAAAGGTGGAATTCGCTCCGATGTTTCTAATTACCGACCAGTTATGCTGTTACTTGTGATTTCCAAATTACTCGAGCGCTCATTGTTGACGATCTAATGAAACATTTCGAAAATAATCAGTTGCTTTCGAGAAAACAGCGTGGCTTTAGACGGAATGTTTCCTGTTTATCTAATTTACTGATAAAGCTGGATGATCGGACACAAGCGGCAGATAAATGGCAAGCAATACACGCTTGCTACCTAGATATCTCAAATACATTTGATTGTGATAACCATATCCTACTACTGCCGAAGCTGTAAAGGCTTGGTATCACCGGAAAGCTGCTGAATTGTCTCAATGAATAAATTACAAATCGCACTACCCAGGTACGTGTTTACGATGCATTATCAAAACAAATCGTAGCAACTTGCGGAGTTCCCCAAGGTTCAGTCCTTGGTCCGATCCTCTCTCTGGTTTATGTCAATGAAGTACCAGAAATTGTTAGATGTACAATTTCGCTATTTGTGGACGAAATAAAGATATAGTGTTGCATCCGTAGCCCAGAATACCGTCTGCTATTACAAAAAGATCTTGATGCGCTTCACAGCTGGTCTTTGAATAACAAACTGCCGTTTAACTTCAACAAATGCAGGCTCATGAGTGTGGGGAATCGAGTAGAATTCACATATCATATAGGTTCACATGTCTTTGAAAATTGCAGTGATGAAAATGATTTGGGTGTCTATATATGCTCCACCTTAAAAACCTCTCTTTAAACTAACACTGCCTTTAAAAAAGCAACACGAGTACTAAATCTACTCAAAAGGGTTTCTGAGAAATTTCCGCACATGATATTCCCAAGGATCATGAATGCATACTTGATACAAGTCGTGGAATACGTTGTGAAGTCATGGTCTTCGTGGCTCAAGAAGGATGTTGAACTTATGCAGCGAATGTATCACAGCTCAACAAAACTAGTTCTCCAAATCCGAAACAAGCCTTATAAAGAAACGATAGCTCAACAGATCCTATTCGACTTTCCCTATCAACGTATCAGAGGAGACCTTCACCTATTTTACAAAATATTCCATACCGCAAACCATCCTTTACAAGATTTATTCACGCGAACGGGATACAAGAAATTATCGGATCCATGAATATATGCTGGGGGTACCCCATTTCCGCCTGAACCGTAGAAGGTATTTTATTCTGTCAGTGTCTGTTTTTCTTGGAACAGTTTACCTCACTCAACTAGCTTGCATGATCTTAAAACGTAATTAAACGAATTTTCATCGAATTGTTCCTTTCCTGAACACTTATATACTGCTTAATCTAATTTCTTATGATGTTTATATTCATAGATTTCTGTTTCTACCATTCTATGGTTATTGTTAAGCTCGTTGCTATTTAGATCAATAAAAAACCTCCAATTTAATTGAATCTAAACCTTGTCGATGTACAACGTTGATTAGGAAAATATTAGAGGGGATAATAATGTCTGGTCAAATGATTTCGGGGTGTGTGAGCAACACATAACTTTGATTTCAAATGCTGTTTTGCTTCTAACGTCTAATATTTGTTCGCCCATACCCCGAGGAATTTCCATATAACGTTGGTCCACTTTTGATTTTATTGTCAGATCACCTATCTTGTAACAATGCAACAACAGTTAAACATCTATGATTGTTACCAGGCAAGTGACCCCCAAATTGTCGAGGGTTTATGGCGCACGCGGCAGCTTACTCATAAATAACACCTCGAGCGAGTCTGCACCAGTTGCCACTTTGAGCTGATATTGTTAGGCGATTGCGTGTTAACTGGTTTCCGTGAGCCCTCGCCGTGTTGCGCTTAGTCAACCGACCTCAACAAATTGCATTTCACTTAACGGTTGCAGATCTTGTCCAATTATTTCTCTCTCAAAGCAAATTAATACCGGTAGGTTTTTCACATAATGCTTCAGGGACACGAATTACGGGATTGCTGTTGTTTTCGCTTGAATTTCCGCGGATTCGTGCTGCTATGCAGTATGGGAGTGCGGCGTTTTGTATATCATACGAGGGCTCATTAATAGTACTTAGCGTTACGGCAGATTAAGCCACTACAATTAGATTTGTGGAGGGATTGATCTAAGGTTATGTGAACAATTTTCAAACCGTGCTAGCTGGATAGTGTACATCACCCTGTATATGCTAGGAAAGTGTAAAATCTGCTTTGAATAACCGAACAGTGGTCATGACACCAACTTCCAAACATTGACTTAAAAAACGGGTACTTTTTATCACTCCGAACATTATGGGAGATATGGTTCACAGCGTTTACCATAAATTTTTTTAAATATATTGATTAGACGGTACAGTTTGTTGGTAATCTCGAACCTTCGTTTAACAACAATTTCTCTCGTCTCAAGTTTTTAGGTTGCAGAGTTACATGCGTGTTGAAACATTTATCACAGCTCGAACATTTCTTTCTATTTGATGACTAATGTTTACTAATGGCCTTCAACATGTTACTATTTTTTATGTCTGTCGATAATCTGAAAACATGAGTCACTGTTATCCAAACCATTTAGTCCGGCTATTTTCTTGACATTTCGTATAGTCTTTCCAAGTACAACTATTTGAATATATTGAAATTTGAAGCTGCCGCTACGTAATGGCTTATGTAGTATACGTTTGTTTCGGTTGTAGACTGTATTTACCAGTCACATTCACGATTTAGATTCAACGTATGTATACACTGGATAGCATTTTACCTTCTTCATTTGATGAAATTTGCTTAAAACATGGGCAGCAAACATTCGCGCACCATTCTATTATATTCATGAGGCTTACAATATAGTTTCATCGAAGTTTGGTACAGCAGAATCGGCGGTATAGTCATATGTACTACAGTCCCTTTTTTAAATGCACGAAACTAACTATTCCTGGCCGACTACAACTTTCGAACATCCATAATAATCAGGATTTTGTAAGGATTTTGTGAGAACAGAAGTAGATAGACAACGACAGCCAGTGATTAAGGATATGCAATTCATCGAGATTGTTCAAGAAGCCCAACGTGGTAAGCGCTTCAAGTGTACCGGTTGGCACGAAGTGACCTTTAACCACTCTATCACAGACTGACATGTTTCACAAGTAGCAGATTTTCATTTTAATGAGGTCAACCAAAAGCACCATCAAAGCGGTTAAAAATCAATACGGGGTTGGTTGATGTTGTATTGTGGAGAATTGGCAGGAAGTGACGAGGTCTAAGCAAACTTCGTCACCAGATTTAGCCTCGTGTTGTTGGTGTGAAATTCAATAGCGCTCATTCCTGATTCGCTTCGCAATTACACAATATAAGAATTCTTGCTCTAGCATTGTCAAATTCAAATTCAAATTCAAAGATTTATGGTTAAAAAAGTTATTACTTTACAACACCACAGGATGACGGTATTAATGAAACATGAAAAAATACAATAGTATAAAAGCAATAAAGAATATCAAATGTACGGCTCACGAATGCTATTCTTTTGCATATGTAAGTCCAATTTCACTTTAAACGCCGCCTGACAAGGAGAGTCTACCACATGTTGGGGTAGGGAATTCCAAAGAAATATAGCACGTATGGCGAAAAAATGGCGCCGACAGTCAATACGGGAACTTGGGACGTAGAGGGATAAGGTATGTCCGCGTGTCACTTTCCCTTCACACACATCAAGCAAGTGTTTCAGTGGATGTCCTTCGGTAGACACAATTCGATAAGTCAGAATAATATCGCGTCGTATCCTCCTTTGGGTAAAGTCGCATAGACCCAGACGTCGCAATCTTTCGGTGTACGGAACATTGCGAAGACCCATCACTAACTTTGTTGCTCTGTGATAGATTTTATCGAAGATAGCAATATCCTTTCGCAGCCAAGGAGCCCAGACCTCTACCGCATACTCCATCGTAGGGCGAAGGTAGACATTCATTATCCTTGGTAACGTTACCAGAGAGAATCTTCCAAAGATTCTTCGAAAGATTCCAGAAACAGATTGTTGATAACAATCTGTTTGCCCGTCGATATATGTTCTGGCAGTGCGCTGTGCTCTTCAGGTTCCCGCTAATCCACACTCCAAGATCTTTTTCTAACGAGCTCCATGCTAGGTTTTCAGTTCCCAATCGATATGACCAAGGAACATTCTTGCCAAGATGGAGCATCGTACATTTCTGTATGTTAAATGACATGTCATTCATGGCCGCCCAATTCGACACGCTGTCCAAATCCGTTTGCAGTTTCTCACAATCCTCTGCAGAACTTATTGGCGTCCAAATTTTCATATCATCCGCGAACAGGACCATTTTGGACGATATGAGGGGGGGTAAATCATTTATGTACAACAGAAAGAGGAGCGGGCCTAGCACAGACCCTTGTGGGACTCCACTGGTGGTTTTGAACGTTTAGGATAGCGCTCCGTTAACTTTTACTCGGGCGTCGCGATCTGACAGATAGTCGCACAACCATGAGAGGAGTGGATCACATATTCCTAAGCGCATCAGTTTTTGAAGAAGCAAATGATGATTGACTCTGTCAAAAGCTTTCGAAATGTCTAGGTAACAGACGTGGATGCAAGATCTTTTATCCATCTCCTGTGTCCAGTCGTCTAACGTGAGGAGAAGATTTGTGAGACAAGATCGGTGTGATCGAAATCCATGCTGCGCTGGCGAAAACAAATTATGCGATTCGAAGTGTGCAACTATTCTTTCCGAGATTATACGTTCCATGAGCTTAGCAATAACAGGTAAAAGTGTGACGGGACGATAATTTGCAGCGTCAGATCGGCAACCGCCTTTGAAGATAGGTGTTATCACGCCGGACTTCCAATCTTTCGGTACAACTCCCTTAAGCAATGAATAGTTAAACAGGCTGGAGAGCGGTTCACAAAGCTGACGGTGACAAAACCTGAGCACATCCGGTGTGATGCCATCCGCTCCTGGGGATTTTGTTACCTTTAGTTTGAGCAAATGACTTGCAACAATCATTGGATTTATCGAAATATCGCACAACGTTTCGATTCCTGTTTCAATTGAATACTCAGAACGTTCCACTAAAATCTTTGGCACGAACACCTTAGAATAGTAAATTGCCAGAGCATTTGCGGTTTCTAACGCTGATTCAGTGAGTTTTTCGCCATTATGGATAGGAAAAATACCTGGTTTGACTTTTGCTTTCGCGTTCATGATTTCGTATAATAATTTAGGGTTGCGTTTCATTTTCGACAGGAGCATCAATTGGTGCCATTCCTTATCCTCTCGAATAAGCGCAGTCACTTTGTTGCGTAACATACGGGAATGTTGCCAAGAAGTAGAAGTAGTGTTGGCTTTATGCTGCACCCACGCTGCTCTCTTTAGTGCTATCCAATTTTTTGTTCTGCTGCGGACAACAAAACGAAGTTCATCGACGCACCTTTTCTGAACGATCTGCGAGTTCTCGTCTATCTTCATTCTCAGAAAACCTACAAGCTCGTTATATTGCGAGTCAGCGGTTATATTGTCCGTCTGAAAATGCGGAATCTGCATGAGCGATTTACTCAGCGCCAATTTATCTACCCGTCGAACCACCCCATTCGGAGTAAGCGATTGCTGAGTACTGCAAACATAGTCGAACACAAGCACTGAATGGTCGCTAAGACCCAGTGGAGCCTGGAATTCGATCGCTTCGATTGATTGTTCCTTCGATGTTAACACCAAATCCAAGACAGAGGGGCGGTCAGAACCTCTCCTCCGGGTGCATTCGTGAACATGGTTGTATAACGGGATTGAATCTAGTAACTCTCTTAATCGGTATTCTGGTGTTTGTGGGGACTGATCGTCCCTGAGATAAAGAGTGGACAGATTAAAATCACCCATAATAAGTGTCGTTGCTTGCTGTGTGCGAGTCAAGCGCTGAAGCTCTTGGATCAACCTTTCGTTGTACGATTCCGTGGATGAAGGGGACCGGTAGACCACACCAATAATGCAGACTTCACCAGACATCAGTGTTAAAGTGCACCAAATTGTATCCTCGAGCGTGAATTCTGTCTTGTCTATTGGATGGCACTGGAGTCTATTATGGTAATAAAGAGCAACACCACCACCGCTTCTCTCTCGATCGTTCCTTATCGAATTCATATTTGGAATTGATATCTCCGATTCAATCAATTGGGAAGAATGCTATGTTTCTGTAATGGCGATAATGTCAGGTGAGTAGCGCGAACATATCTCGGTTAGCTCAGCTAATTTGTTCGGAAGGCTTTGTGCATTTGTATATAAACATCTTATAAAGTTCGTGGTGTTCAAATCATGAAAAGTTATCAGAGGGCCGACTCGGTTAGAGTCGGAATACTCAAGTTTTTTGGAGCTATCGCATGACATTCAGGTTGAACCTCATCACTAGGCGTTTGTGGGTCAGTACCATCCGTTAACTTGCTTCCGGCTATTACCTTGGGCAAGCTCCACACGACGTTTTGTGGTAGGTTTTTTCTATTAGCTTTCCATTCACGTTTGATAGTATCCGTCATTTCGGTTGTGGAGAAGGTTAGCTTTAAAGGGCTAGGACCTTGCCCTTTATATTTGGCAAACCGCGGTATCCTAAAAGCATCCACAAGTATGGCATTTTTAATACCGATTGTTTCGGCTAAATATTTCCATTGTTTGTGGTCGTGCTCAGACTTTTCTTGAGAAGGTACTTCAGCAGCAACTTCCGGAACACCTAGAATTACAATACTTCTCGGATTACATTTTCCACGAGATTTCTGCGACGACTTCCGCTTCCACCATGGTAAGTCTGCATGGATACGACATGTAGTCTCTGGAACACCTCTAAGAATGTAAGCATTTAAGAGTACGTTTTCCACGTCCTCCGCAGATTGCGGTGTAATTCTTAAAAGGCGAGGATCATCCTTGTGAGGAGAATTCAGGTGGCGGTTCAATCGAACTACTGATGGAGGAGTAACTGCGGCCAAGCTCATCTGACTACAGAGTTTATACCACTCAGCTGAGTCATGTTTTTGCTTAGCTTCAAACAGCTTTCCTGCGACTCGGTCACGTTTGTACATATAACGCTAAGGTTTACAACCGCGGATTTTGTTTTATGATGAGTCAGTGATTTTAGTAGCAGTGGTTTTTTGAGTCCTTTTGCGTTTTCGTTCAGTCGAGGAGTCACTGATCCCAACGAACGCCTCCCCGTTTTAGTCACCATCTGCGCGGTTATCTGGGTAAATGTTGGCCTGCTCGAGTGGGTCCACGACAGTTGCTCCTTGACAATTGCTCCCCGACAGTTGCTCCGCGACAATTGCTCCTCGGACAATTGCTCCTCGGACAGTTGCTCCTCGGACAGTTGCTCCTTGGACATTTGCTCCTTGCCCAATTGCTCCTTGACCAATTGCTCCTTGCCCTATTGCTCCTTGACCAATTGCTCTATGAATTTTAGATCACGATCAGATTGGTTAACATTGCGACGAAAATAATTCATACAAGTGAAGACAAGTATTTTTTCTTCTTTGAACATTTTAATAAAAATTGAATAAAATACTATAGATCACTGTAATAACAATAACAATAACTAAGCCATGTGTTTTTTAGTGTTTTTCACAAAATCCTGGTCTCATATCTGATAACTGCACACAAAAAATATCACTGTTATAAAACATCTTCCAAACTACTGTCTTGATTGTCTTCTCCTTCTTCTTCTGCAACAGAAGCCTACAAATTGTAGCAAAAGGCAATGCTCTTCAGTACACTCACGGTGTCCCGACCCTGCTGACCTTCAACAACTCTTTTAATTCTTTCTGCCACCATGGTAAGTCTGCATGGATACGACATGTAGTCTCTGGAACACCTCTAAGAATGTAAGCATTTAAGAGTACGTTTTCCACGTCCTCCGCAGATTGCAGCGTTATTCTTAAAAGGCGAGGATCATCCTTGTGAGGAGAATTCAGGTGGCGGTTTAATCGAACTACTGATGAAGTAGTAACTGCGGCCAAGCTCATCTGACTGCAGAGTTTATACCACTCAGCTAAGTCATGTTTTTGCTTAGCTTCAAACAGCGTTTCCTGCGACTCGGTCACGTTTGTACATATAACGCTAAGGTTTACAACCGCGGATTTTGTTTTATAATGTGAGTCAGTCATTTTAGTAGCAGTGGTTTTTTGAGTTCTTTTTCGTTTCCGTTAAGTCGAGGAGTCACTGATCCCAACGAACGCCTCCCCGTTTTAGTCACCATCTGCGCGGTTATCTGGGCAAATGTTGGCCTGCTCGAGTATGATGGATTATCTACCGGCTCTTCGGCAGTAACGACGGGTAACGACGGTGTCTTTATGACATTTATTATCAGTTCATTTAGTTTTTGTATACTGGATTCCATTCCATTTAGACGCGTCTCAATATCATATTCAGGGGTCTTCGTTGCCGAGTAAACAAGTAAACAAGTGAACTGAGTTCAAGCTCAAACCAGCAAGAGTGACCCCACTGTTGATTTTTATGTGTGTGAACGAAAGCGAAAAGACCACTGTTCTGGGCGACTCCATCTCCGTGGAACTGAGTTCAAGTGAACTCAGTTCACTTGTACAAGGAGCAATTGGTCAAGGAGCAATTGGTCAAGGAGCAAATGTCCAAGGAGCAACTGTCCGAGGAGCAACTGTCCGAGGAGCAATTGTCGCGGAGCAACTGTCGGGGAGCAATTGTCAAGGAGCAACTGCCGGTACCCCATATAACAGGAGGCTTCACGTTTGGATGGACTCAACTAACTAGACTTAGTCTGACAGCCAGCATTCCATGTAAATATTTATTCCACCTATTTTACCAACCGTATTTCATCAAACAAGCATCGGGGACGGAAAGGTTGTACTCATTTGATTATGAATAGAACAGCAGTTAACCTTCAGAATTAGTTTTATTAATTTTATTACGGTGCGATGATGGTTTTATTTTACACTTGTTACTACTCATAAGTAACGGATGATTGAAATTACGATATCCATTTATCCATCGACATTTCAAAGGCTGTGACACCCTAACATTCTCTTGTCACATTTATTCCATACCGTAAACGATGCATTAAGAAGAAAAGTGCTAACAAATGTGGGGTGTGATTTTGGTTGGAAACTGTCAGCTTGAACCGGAACATCATTTCACATATATTGGTTCAACCATTGCGATAACCTCTTGCTAGACACGGAGATTGTTAAGCGAATTGGCAGAGCAGCTCACATTTTGTCTCAAATGAACTCTCCTGTTTAGGGTAAGGGCGAGTTGACTGTAGAGGCAAAGATGATGGTATACAGCACCTGCGTACTAAATGCTTTACTGTACGGCAGTGAAACCTGGACCAACCACGCAAGACACGAACGGTAAGACATTCAGAGTCATGGCATCAAATTTTTTTATTCACATTAAAAAGTAACACCAGCCAAAAAACGGCTAGAAAATTCAACCAAAAAATAAATTCATATCGCAAAGTAGACAAAATTAAAAGAATAAACAACTTGAAACAAAATATTCACTTGCTTTTCCGTCATTCACACCCCACGACCGGTTTCGTGCTGTTTGCACTCATCAGGTAGGGACAGTAAGATCAGGATCCGCATGCGCCTGAAACGACTTGGTTCCAAAAAGCGTTGAAAGAGCAGCAAAAAACGAATTTCAAATCAGACAGAGAGAGGCGCATTTATTTCGGAGCAAATTACGCGTATCACAGTTGCACATAGTCAACGAGGTATGTATCAATACTGCCAGGATGTATGCAGACGAGACTTGAGTTGTTGTTGGTGTTCGTTTGCTCAGATTCGACTGTGAATTCCGAATCACTATTCCAGTTCATCCTGATCTGATCATCCTTCAACTGATCCGCGGTAACAGACAGTTCGATCAGCTTGGTAACATGTATATCTCGGATCAAGTAGTCCAAATCGACATGACACCCATGCAAGGATTCGTTCGCTTGAGCAATGTTCTCCAGCCGGATGAGAAGACGTTTGTTGCGACAATTGTGATTACTACTTGTCACCGGCCACGAAGTTAGACTCACAAGGTTGAGGTGATCGGGTAAAGGACCTGTGAGAGCGCTCCAGCTCGGATTGACCTTTGTGGATATCATCCCTTTCAGCATGTCTTTGAATAAAACGATGGGATATCTAACCGCCCGGGTGGCGCGTTTTCGGTCGAACGCTTCAACGGTATCCAGATCGTCGAAGACGAATAAATGAGTACCACCAACGGTGCCTAATCATTAGAAATAGATAGATAGATAGATAGATAGATGGATAGATAGATAGATAGATAGATAGATAGATAGATAGATAGATAGATAGATAGATAGATAGATAGATAGATAGATAGATTGATAGATAGATGGATAGATGGATAGATAGATAGATAGATTAGATAGATAGATAGATAGATAGATAGATAGATAGATAGATAGATAGATAGATAGATAGATAGATAGATAGATAGATAGATAGATAGATAGATAGATACTGAATTCTGCTTACCGTCTCCATTAACCTTGTCTTCCATCAGTGCTTCCTGCACGCCCAATGAATCGTCGACCAACAAGCGGCGGTAAATCATCAACTCCAACTGCCCACGGTTCAAACTGGTCCCACCTTCCGAACGATCTGTGTAGATGCCCATCGCGAGTTTCTTGTACTGCCGGCTGAGTTCAGAACCATGCTCGCGTTCACGACAACCTTTGAGTAGGATCCGATTCAACACCGGGTAATAGTTGGCCGCGATGCGATCAGAGAGTTGATCGAACTGTTCCGAGCGAAGTCTACGAATAAGACGACGGCCATCGGTGTCTGTGTAGAATTCCCCTGAATAAATACATTTCCACAGATTTATCACTGTTTCAAGCTCACTGAACGTGATTTTACTTTTCCTACGAAAAGGATGTAAACATCACAACCTTTATAAACAGGATCTCAACCAGCAATATTTGAACCAGCTGTGATGTTTTTTGTTATCAAATTTACCTGAATTGATAGTAGCGATTTGAATTCGTGCCTTCTCACCGCTGATTGGTGGCCATTCAGTCTGGTACCTCGTCTTCTTCCTTTATCAACATTTGCAAGTTGATATCGCGCCAACTGTTACACTACATGCCGTAATCAACGTTAAAGAATTACATATCGTTCAACAGCGGCTGACATTCTTAATTTCCCTAATCGTAGAAAGCTGTTTTTGCTCACACCGCTTTTATAACATCTTCTCGAAACCCGAGTTCGTGATTTTCGGCGTCGGATGTTTTGGCGCCATCTGCCCTTGTGTTTTGTCCGAAGGTGATGTTCCGTATATCACCCAAAAGCTTGTGATGAACACTCATCTCTGATTCGTTTTGCATCTCCATAATATGATCTTCTTCTGGTCAAGTTTCGAATCCCACCCTTGTGTACAAACCCAGATCTGCCCAATTACCAGATGTAAAGTTGGTACCGAAATGGTTAGGAAAAAGCAGAGACAGGTTAGCACCCAAGATTAGTCCACAGGGCCTGATAATCATGGGAAATATATTAGATAATTTCAGGTGCCTTACCCAACTCCTATGCATATAAACATATCATCTGTTGTTCTACATAATACACTCATCCATTGATGTTCTTACAATAAGGTACCTTGAAAATAGATAGTGATATATGCCGACGTACCTTCGTTACATGGCTTCAGCGCTTCAACTGGATCAGTCGTGTACCGGATGACAACCTCGGTGCTGTTGACCTTGAACTTATTCGGCATCGGTCGTACGAGCCAATCCACTTCAATTCGACCATCGGCAAATTGACGGGCCGTCAGCTGGATCCAGTCATCGTAGACGGCTTCAACTTTGTTCATACAATGACCTCGAGTTGTCTAGATGGAGAATACATCCAATAATGGTGTTGGCCTGTTCAGGAGGTGAAGATAGTAATAAGTGATTCGTACGACTTGAGACAGAGGTAAAGCGTTAAACTACTGTGAGCACGCCATTACACCGTTACATTTTAGGTATCTCGAGCGCTTGACCAGTGATGATACTGTGATCCTGTGTATTTGAAAATTGTGGTTCTTTGTAAGAACCGTATTTAACAAGGTATTTGAAAATATTTGAGACCAATCGGTAGTGCATAATCATGAAAATAAAGTTTGCAAGTTTTTTGTAACGTTTCGCTTCTGAACACAGAAGCTCCGTCAGAACAAGGGTGTCGGTACGAACAGTGTTCAGGTTTAAATGGCATTTTCTTGACCAATCCTGAGTTCTCTAAGCTAGACAGGCGAGATCAAGGCAGATTGATCACACACCCTAATTGCTGTGTTCATCCCTAAATGTTTATTAAGTGTGCAGGTGCGAATAGCGTCTGCTGACACACTGCTTACGTAATCATTATGTGTGATTTTCGTTAATCTTTATCTCAACAATCTGGCGTTCGGTCGTGCAGCGGATAAAGATTAACCAAAAATAACACCTAACGATTACGTAAGCAGTGTTTCAGCAGACGCTGTTCGCACTTAGACACAAAATAAACAATTTAGGGATGAACACAGCAATTAGGGAGTGTGATCGATATACCTGATCTTGCCTGTCTTTCTTAGCGAACTCAGGATTGGTCAAGAAAATGGTCCAGAAACCTGAACACAGTTCGTACCGACACCTTCGGTCTGACGAAGCTTCCGTGTTCAGAAGCGAAACGTTACCGTATTTAACAGTTGAAAAATGGGCACATGAAGGATATTACAAAATATTGCGTTTTATTTTAAGGTTATATTTTTTAGATAGTCCGTTGCAACCCATGCAATATATTATTCATAATTTATTATAATGCGGAGTATCACAAAATCGCTCTGGTTAATGGATATAAGTGTTTTAACCCATGCTGCGATAATCGGCATGGCTGCCCTTCAAATGACCTTCTTCGTTGAACGGTAATTTGCCTCAAAACTAATCAATCCCACACTTGTAAGTTGGTCTTTGTTGCTATTGGGCTCACAAATTCAGGGAAGTGCTCCGATGTATTTCACAACACAAAAATCATCTTTTAATAAAAATACGACCATGGTAAACCTAAGCATTAGGATGATTTAAAAGCAAAGTTTCAAGCTTGACTCATCACTCGCAAGATTCATTTACGATGAAATAATTTAACGAATAAGCAAAACGACCCGTGTATTTCGCTCGAAAACTCGCCATGACTTAAAGGATAATTTTAGTCAAATTAATCCACAAACAATATATCGAACTTCTAGACCGAAGTCGATTGTAAAGCCTTGAACTTGAGTCAAATAAAGTAAAAACTGTCACGCAAACACAAGGATTATTATTTCAAGATTCAAGTTTCAGATTCCGAGAAGCATTTACCATAACCATCACCATAGGAAACTAAATCTTGATCCACCAACAAGAAAACTTTCATTATGAAATTCAATAAATAAAAGTGTTTGACGTAAATTCAAGTTACATACACAAGTGCAACTAAACCGATTTGCAACGAGGATGTTCCCAGATTTCGTTTGAGACTCGACATGGGAAGCACTAATAATATATTCAGGAAGCTTATTCCAATAGGATCAGGTACTTATATAATAAAAGAATTATAGATATACAATGAGAGAATGGGCAGTTTGTAGGATAGCTGAGTGGCTAAGTCTATGGTTCGAGTCATGGCGTCTGAATACATGTTTTAACGGGTGATTCATCCGGACTGTTTTGTCATTGGAAACGCGGTGTACTATCGGATCATGGTGATATTTCTCATCACTACACAAATGATAAGCATTTCCAAAGAGAGATTTCGTTATGGATCTCAGCAAATGTTTAATAAAACTTCAAAGCATCCTAATGATGAAATACTTTTCACGCAGGGCACATATGGGCACCGAGGTTGCCGGTATAATCGCGAATAATTGGAGTACAAGAGTAAAATACAAATACGTTCATTACTAATACACCTTCAAGGCATGACAGTGTCGTATTTCAGAACAAACTGCAATTGTGAGAGACCGTCGATATAGCATTAACATCATGTTGACGTGTCGAAAGAGGACACACGCCCTTGTAAATATGTTTCATTGAGTCATGACCTCATGATCATCCTATAATAGCCTGTCCATTAATAGATCATCCTTGTTCTAACTAAGTTTTCGTAGCAGAAGCAAATGGTTATCAAACAATAACCATCACCGAATGGCTTTCGACTCGTTTGTGCTCAATGATGACTACTCATTCATAATACGCATTTGCACGCAATTCCATCACACACACCCCACGACTGGTGTCGTGCTGTTTGCACTCATCAGGTAGAGACAGTTCGTTCTGGATCATGTTCACATTAAATCTACCAAACTTAACAAAACATATCGATCGTTTCGTGCCGTTTGACTTGCTCAGTGTACGGAACATCTCTCTGTGAATCATAGCCATGCATACAGCTGACCTGAATGTGACTGTTTTTCGCCAAAATTTGTCTAAATCGATTTTTTTTAGTGACCTGTAGTTTTTATGTGCCAACACAATTTGCACTCAAGGTGCAGATCTAATGCTAATGATCTCATCGTAGGTGCAGAAACCCGAGAGATAATTCAACCGTCATTCATATGATGTTAGTCAAGTCGAGAATGATCGGAGTGGTGATGAGATTACAGATGACAAACCTGGTGAAATCTATGTTTATTACGACGAAGATTATGATAAAGTTGTTCTTGAAGAGGATTTGGTGTATGTATTAGATTATGGAGTTTGTTTGTGACAATGTGAACGATTACAACTGCAGAGCAGTGAGTTGTTCCGCTGGCTTCCAAGAGGGTAAATTATTACAAGAGAGTCGCTTCTGATCAAGTTTTTATTCCATATAGCTGAACGATGATGACCATAGAACCGGTGTTCATGTCGGATGTCATCAGCGCATAAAGTTATAGTTAATGTAATGTGTGTGACAAGTTATGAGGTTGTCAAGTGTATCAACATGGAAAGCTAATCACAAGATTTCTGATAATATACAGAAGATCACTTTCCACCAAATTTCAATCTCGCATCCGTATTGATTCAGGTTTCGAAAGGATTACATGAGAGAGGTGCAAATGACTGCATTTTTGGAAATATGAAAAGTCCGAGAAGGTCATCCGTTGTTGAAATATATCCTCTTCATCATGTTCGGTCAAATAAGCTGAATGTGTCGAGGACTTTAATGAAACGAAATCAATTAACATATCAGAACAAAGTGACAACCAGTACGGACTTGTCTAAAACAGTTTTGAGTTAACGTGGTTTGTTTAAAGTAGATGGATCTACAAAAAGATCACGAAGCGCTTCATATGTGGTGCTTGTGAAACTGCCTACCATTCAACATCGAAAAATGTAAAATGGTAAATGACGGTAAATCACTCGAATTCACATACTCTCTGGGAACTCAGCAACTTTCATGGGTTACGAAAGAGAAATACCTGGGTGTGTGTATTAGCAGTAACTTGAAGTCTTCACGGCAGTATTTTGTTGTATACAAAAAGTCTTGCCAAAACTTAGCATTGCTCAGAAGGATCTTCGGCAGTTTCACAAAGCAGATACTCCCGCGGATAATTAACACCTATATCAGACCAACAATGGAGTGCACTGTTCAAGCATGGTCCCCATGGTTACAGAAGGACATGACCTTGCTACAACGCGTATATCACCGCGCTACAAAACTTGTGACCGGGTTATATAACAGGCCATAATTGGAGAGGATTGCAACTCTAAAACTCTTTGATTTTTCGTACAGTCGTTTCAGGGGTGACTTGATCCTGCTGTTCAACATTCTGCATACAGTGGATCACCCACTTGAACCCCTGTTTCATCGGCAAGAAACACGTGGTAGCAGATCGCAGGACTACAAGCTAATTATTCCACACTCCAGATCAAATTGTCGAAGGTTTTTCTGTGCTGTCCGAGTTTGTTTTACATGGAACTCTCGGCCCCCACATATCATTTGCGCATCAAGCATGAACTTGTTCAGGGCTGAACTTGACAAGAATATGTTGACTAAACCCAACCTCGCACCTGAATACACGTGCTGACTTTCCATATGGATAAAACATTTGTGTTGTTTTTAAGCAATCCAAATATTTTAATCTGTGGTTACTGTAAAGTATTTGCTTTTTGGACGATTAAAACTTTTAATTACTTTGAAATCAGTTTAACAAAAAGCTTGAAACTTGAATTATCGATACTTTCCACTGCCTTGTTGAATTATATTGTTTGTAGTAATGATTCACCGTTAATTCTTACGCTTCCTCTTTCAACTTTGGGTTTATAACGCTACATCCAAACGAACTTACAAAATCAACCTGCTTGCCGTCATCTGGTGATGACAGTAAAGTTGAAAGTTGATTTAAACTGTGAAAAAGAGGTAAACAATTGTATAGGGTTGCTCACATCGCCACCAAATGTTTGATCTAAACACCATGGTTCATTGTACGAACGTTAATAAATAGTGGATCGAATGTCTAACTCTGTTCAACACTCTACCACTGTTACAAGGCTCACTGAACCTAATCTTACTGTCTCCACCAGATGACGGTAAACAGCCAGAAATAGGTAGTGGTATGTAAGTGCTGGGGATGTGAGCAACACATCACTTCGGTCACCCATGAGCGCCTTGTATGCTTGACCAAGAATCAGATCGTGATTCTGAGTCTGAACATCGTGGTTCGTTGTACGAACCATATATAACAGCAGCATACAAGTATATCTTTATTTACCACTTATCCACTGTTTCATAGCTCACTGAACATAAATCTTAATGTCTCCACCTGATGACGGCAAACAGCCAGAAACCGGTTGTGGGGTGTCAATGCGGTGAATGTGGGCAACACATTTAGCTGAGTCTTTGAGTTTTATTTCTCACATCCCTACACCTATATTACACTAATATTTTTAGCCGCACACGGTGAAATTAGATCCATCCATCCTTGAATCATTTGATGGAATTTAAACCAAGATGGAATTTCGAGTCACTAGTTTATAGTGTTTGTACGTCGAGCCACAGGGAAGCATTTTATCACGGGATAGGACGATCTACTCTAGTCAAATAGTCTAGTTTCAAATTCTTCAACCGTTGAAGATTCTTGCAAAATTATTCATTCATTCATTCATGCTCAATTGTGAAGAGAATATGCTTAAGCCAGATTGATGACATACTCAGGTTTGAAAATGGCACCAAAAGTAGTTAGGCTAATAACTGCGACACCCTGTTTTCGTTGGGAGAAATCATGTCACCGTTACAGTTTCTGCCAAATAAAACCGAATATAAATACCAAACCTGATAAAAAGTAACTCTCAATCAACTCACTCGAAAAACGGGCTTTCGAAATCTTTGTATCGTTTCTCCTACAGCTGGTCGAAATACGTAGGCGCCAGATCTTCTATCGAACCCCTTTTCACCCCAATAATAAAAGGGTTCAATTCCGATATGATATTGTTCCCCGGTGTAACGATCTGTCGCCCGAATTACGATGGCTCGTTTACCAGAATTAACCTGATAAAGGAAGTTTCCAAGGCTGTTCAAGTTAACACATTCCGGTGTCGTGGCATGCGATTTTGCGGAGCTGCGTTTGTTCACGCTTATTTCAAATGTTTTAAACCCCATAGCAGGCAAAGGTTGCTCTATGCCGTAAGTGTTGAAAATGAGCTCGTAATTTCCTTTCAACTCGCCGGTGAATTCCACTGAAGTACGGTTTTCTGTCAGTTTGACCAGCTGACTACCAATTTCCCAGTTCCTTGGACCCGTGAGATCTTTCACACGAATTGCAACATCATCCGTTTGATCATCCAAATACAAGGGTATTCGTTCCCAGTGGGTTGAGATCTCCCATCCTAATGGGTTATAAATCGTCACGTGGAAGCGCAAAGGAAGTTGCGTTACAGTCACTGAACATAGGGATTGATTTCTCTGGTCGCACATTATTCCAGGCTCAGTGTAGCCCGCCAACTTGGAGAGAGCTTTGGCAATGGAATGTTCACAAGGTTGCCGCACTCGGTGTAAATTGAAGATGTAGTCTTCCGTGACGAACTGCTTCTCAGTTCCTGTGACAGCGTCGTGATGTTGGACCACACCAAGTTGCTTTCGTAGAGGATCGATTGTGCGTTGGTCAAGAGTTTGCGGGAAGAACAAACTGAGCTGTGAGTAGAGAAAGATGGATGGATTGAGATCAAATGATGATGTTCTGTTGAATCAAGTACTTGTAATTAAAAACAATCGGTTTGTTTGTATATGTTAGCATACACCTTAGAAGCCTTCTCGGTCCAATAACCATAGATACAAATGTCATCATCAATCCGACCTATGGAACAATGAGATCTTTTCTCAATGTATTGTGGTGCTCAGATCCCCATCCCTTACACACCACTACCGATTTCTGGCTGCTTGCCGTCATCAGGTGGATACAGTAAGATCAGGTTCAGTGAGCCTTGAAACAGTGGAAAAGCGGTAAACAAAGTTAAACTTGTATGCCACTGTTATATAGGGTTCTTACAAAGAACCACGATGTTCAAATACAGAATCACAAAGTGATTCCTGGCGCATATTAAATATCTTCTCATTCAAAAGGTGACGGAAAACAATAACTTCATGCACACTTTAAATCATCCTACATAAATGTCCACTCTCTGAGTTCAAATCTCAAAAGTGTAGATTGATTGGAATATGAACGCTTGCCATTATTAGGACATGAGTCAGCAATTGCAGTTGTAGTGGCCTGACGATATATTTAATATGCCTGAAATTCTCCAAATGCCTTTTCTTTTCTAGCTGTATGTGGTCATTCGACGGAAACAGTGAAGTTTGTGTTCAGTGTGCCTTGAAACAGAGGAAATGTTGTAAACAGTGTTATATTTGAAAATCTTACACTAAAGTAATGTGTTACTCACATCCCCGAAATTATACTCCACTACCGGTTTCTGGCTGTTTGTATATCCTCGTTTACCATTTATCCACTGTTTCAAGGCTCACTGAACCTAATCATATTGTCTCCACCTGATGACGGCAAACAGCCAGAAACCGGTAGTGGAGTGTAATTTCTGGGGATGTGAGCAACACATTACTTTGGTCATCCATAAGCGCCTTGAGTGCTTGACCAGGAATTACTATGTGATTCTGTGTTTGAACATCGTGATTCGTTGTAAGAACCCTATGCAATAGTGGTATTCAAGCATAACCTTAGTAACTTACACTATTTTTAAAGCTCACTGAGCCTAATATTCACTGTCTACACCAGATGAAGCCAAGCAGCCGAACACCGGCAGTGGAGTGTAATCGCGTGGTATGTGAGCGACACTATGCATTGGGCGTTTCTAAGCGCTTCAGCGCTTGACCGAGAATTACTCTGTCATTCAATATTTGAACCGAACTCAACATTCAAGCGTATGCGGATCCTGATCTTACTATCCCTACCTGATGAGTGTGAACAGCACGAAACCGGTCGTGGTGTGTGTGTGTGTGATGGAAATGCATGCAAATGAGCTTTTCTGATTCAGTTTATCTTTGCTTGCTGAAATGAACCAGCATTATGGCTCTAGAAGATTTATCAAATTCAATCAAAAATGCTCAACGTAGCTAAGACACGAAGGAACCCAGGTAGCACAAAATTGTTTGACGAATCAGCTCTACATGATGACCGGCATGGACACTTCCATGAATTCTTCTGTGATTATAAGATTTGCCAATCTGTCCCGTGCGTGATAATAGGTTCAACCCACTGGCTTTCTTCTGACTTATGGGAGTCGGTGTGGTCAACTGTTAAGGTGATCAGAAGCCGGCGGGATTTTGGCCAAAGTTCGATTGTGTATCCTTGGGTAAACGAAAATGTCATTAACGTGATATCTGTGTTACTCGCTAGCTAACCTGGTTGTGATTACGCATATTGTCAATATTTGTTTTCAATTTCGGCCTCGTGGGGAATTCGAACAGTGCATATTTTCTGAAATGTTCAACCGCTGTCGGGAGTTTATCAGGAATATCTCGATGAGAGACACACTTAATGGTTCGTTCAGTGAGCGCAAGGTTATTTTGTATTAGTGTTTGTATTCATCATCGTACGCATGACTTTGTGAACATTATGCTAGAATACCTAGTTAATAATAGATCACCTTGTAGATATCGTATTAATCATGACCTAAGATAAATAAATATACAGGTAAAATGAACTCCTACTTACCTGCTCCGCAACATTGAGAATGTTAGCCGACTGTCTCACGTAGGCTTTGAACGCAGGCCGACTGGTAAAGAATCCAGTCCAATAATTATGATCAAAATCAGCATAGGGGAAAAAGTCTCCAGTTCGGGTCGGTAACAAAGTCTTGGTCTTCAACACTTCGTTATTGATTGCTTTCAAATAGCAAGCAGGTGTAGAGTAGAATATGTTTATTTTTTGCCCATTCAATTCGGTGTCGTTCAATCTGTCTATCAGACGATCCATCGCTTTGAAATTACGTTCTGCTTGGTTGTAAACAAAATCAGATCCCATAGGCATCATGATATGATTGAATTGATAACTTTTCGTGTACTTCGTTACCAAGTCTTGAAAGCGTTGCACTTTATTTTCAAACTCTTTCTCGGTTAAATCCAGTGATGCGCATTTCGGGTCGAAACACAAGTCTTGAGGATAACTGTAGCCATCGTACATGATGTGGGTGAACAGGGAACGACCGTCGTAGGTTTTCCAGAGCAACTCCAGACTCTTGTTCGAACGCCGAAATTGTTTCTCCTTATGATCGATTCGTTGAAAAACCACCCCCTCGTACCCAGCATCGATGAACAAATCGGCTCGATCCAACGAATGTCCAAAGGTGTCAATCTGCCAAGCCACTTTGGGTATTCCACACTTGCCGAAGGTTTCTCTGAGGAACGCTCGTCCCCGAGTCAACTGGTTGATTTCATCCCCGTAATACACTGTGGCCTCATCCGCCATGGCCCAACCTCCTTGCACAAATTGAAGGCGACCTTCCGAGACTAAACGGTGAACATTGTGTTTAACCGTTGCGTTTTGTTCCGACCACCACTTGGTGAAGAACGCCATTTCCGCGTAGATGAATCGATACGTGGGGTTTTGTACGAGTGCTGCAATTGTGCTTGTGAGGATGGAATTGACTTCTTTGTCGTAATATTCCTGAACGGTACGAGTCCATCCAACGTCGTCGTGGGAATGGGGTATTAAATGAATGTTCAAGTGGCTTTCTCGCACGGGTGGACAATTTTCTTGCCCACATTCTCCTGTAACTTGCGATAAATAAGCGGCACATAGCAATATTGTAAGTTGGATTGGATGCATTTCTGAATTGAGTATTGACCAGCTCTGAGCAATCTTTATATTGATTTGCAAAGATTTTTGGTGCGGATTCTCATTGGTCGAAGAATGGTCGAATTTTGATTGGTTGAAAATTTTGAGGTCTTATTCAAGCAAATTTGAGTGCAATCGGTTAGAGTAGTTTTTGGGTAACGTTTCACTTCTGACACAGAAGCTTCGTCAGACAAAGGGTGATATTCAGGACAGGGAACATGATTAAGGAGTAGTCACCCCGCCACCACTTATTTGACCTTACCGTTTGTATACCGCATGTAAAATACACATCTGAAGCGATACGTAGTATCTTGAGCCAGGAGGTAGTACGAGCAACTTATAAGAAAGGGGAAACTATTCGTTCGGTTATGATGCACCTCAAGGATAAGACACTTTTATCTAGCGTTGCGAACAGCATCTACAGAATCACCTGTAAGGACTGTTCGAGTGTTTACATAGAGCAGACTTACAGGGAAATTCACACTAGAATCGAAGAACACCGAAAGCGTGTTTCAGGAGACAGCCCCGGGATGCGAGGGAATATCAATCCCTATTCGTGAGGTTCGCCTTGGCGGAACACGTTTAGTATCGGGCCACAGCGTCGATTCTAGAAAATGTGGCAATATTGAGACGCGGTATTAAAAAACAAAACAGTATAGCGAACGCCTACATGCGTAGGCGGTCGAAAGTGCCAAGGAGGTCGACGGCGGTCATAAGTGCGATGGGGCAGAAATATCCACAATCTGGCGCTGGCACTAATGCGAAAGTAAATAGTTTTCATTACATTATACCTATTGTAATTTAATTTTTGTTTTTCTGCAAAAATAGCTACCTTAACCACGGTAGATGCACTTTTACGCATGTGGGCCGTGGTGTCAACTGACCTTGACCGTGTTCACTTGTATCGGATTGATTTGGATATACACTACACTCAAATCTCGTTACTATGCCACCTCGTTACTATGCCACTCTCGCTACTATGCCACTTTTGCTCGGTCCCGACAAAATTCAATACAAAATAAATTTACTATGTCACTCCCTACTCTCGCTACTATGCCACTATTTTGTGACTATTTAGAAGTGCATTTTTGCGCATTGTACGCATATAGTCAGCCTGTTTCAAGGTCAAACGCGCGATGTTTCTCCCTGACGCCAGCTACAACAAGCCAATCATCTCATGCACAACGGCAAGCCTCTTCCCTACTCTTGCTTTAAGTATCGATAGATAGACCCACGAAAGCGCGCGCACTAACAGACACTCACAACAGTGACATCGTTATTTTTCAAACTATTCAGCCCATAATGCCAGCTCAGAAACGCAAGCGAACTGACTTTACGCTGAAGGAGAAGTTCGAGATCATCGATGCTGCGAAGAAGGAGCCGAATCAGCTCAAGTTGGCGAGGGGGATTAGCAAGAAATAGGCGTCGAAGTTAAGAGAACCACCGTGAAGGGCATTCTCAGCAAGAAGGATGCAATTGAAGCTGCAATCAAAGCTGGAGTTCCATCGAAGCGCATAAAGCTGACGCAGCCTCAAGACCCGAAGCTTGAGGAGTGAGTGCTGATGTGGCTGAAGCAAGCAAGAGGACTGAATCTGCCTGTCAGCGGCGATCTGATCAAGGAGAAGGCGATAAAACTGGCCGAGCTGATGCACATCCCAGACTTCATGGCGAGCGACGGTTGGCTAGACAGCTTCAAGAAGCGCAATGTCGTCACATTCAAGACAGTGTAGGGCGAAGCTGGAGCGGTGGATTCCCAATCCCTTATTGATTGGCAGCAGCAGGTTCTCCGGCCCTTACTCAGGCAGTTATCTGCAGATAAAGTCTTCAACCTGGACGAGACTGATGCAAGCGTGTGATCAGCTAGACAACGAGATGAACGACATCCGACGAAAGAAGATGCGTCAGCCGACGATTTCTGAGAGCTTTGGACTGATCGATTGAGCATATAAATGATGGCTTGAGAAAACAAAGCCGTTTTTACAAAACCTCGTTACTATGCCACTCTCGCTACTATGCCACTCTTGCTCGGTCCCAACGGGTGGCATAGTACTGAGATTTGAGTGTATAGCATTTTTCCATACTACTAAGTATTTCACTCAAATATAATTTATTGTTCACAGCAAACATGTTGCCCTAACACGAATTTATTATTTTTCATTTATATGTGCGAGTTTAGTATTGGGTTAAATAAAATACTAAATTTTCACTGGTTGCGAAAAATATTTAAATATTTTTGCATTATTATTATTGTTTAGCATCGCAAAATCAATTATTATTTTCACGTAGAGAAAAACACTGACATAATTAGAAAATTGTTTCTTATTTACTTAGAGTTTTTTTAAAAAGCAAACAATTTTAATATAACACAATGCAAATGTTTATTCACCAGTTCTTCATTCATCGAAAGTGTCCGATTTCCCACATCGAATGTGATTTCTGCAATATGTGTGTATCGCTAAAATTAACTTGTTTGCAAATAAGTGAGAAATATAATGATTATATAAAAGCAACAGCATTGTATTATCTACAAAATATCGTCACAATATGCTAATCAAATCTGTGTTGTCAATTTATTCTTTATTCTTAATTTCAAACTTCATTTCCATTTGAACTAGATGTTTATGTACAATATGATAAATGCAGCGATTTTAAAGGCAATTTATCTTAAAGTAGACACTTTTTTTTAAAATATTTTCCTTTATTTAGTGAATTGTACATGCCATCAAAACTCCATCGAATTACAATACAATTATCTGACAATAAACAAGATATTCTTCATAAAAATTCAACAGATTGTTGATAGTTTGTTTGATAATAATTGTAATTTCATTGTGAAAATGAAGTGGAACCATTGGCTTTACTACTCGCTAACTATTTTTGTTGAGTTGAGAAACTTAATATTTATTTATGTTGCATTTTATGAAACTAAGTTTCATAATTTTTAAATTGGAGCAATTAGAGATGTGAAACAGGATAAGGCTTTCAGGTATAATCGGCAGTTTCACAATATTTGTGTAATAGTAGAACTTCTATAGATGGGTTAACATATGTTATATGTTGCTGAAGGAATAAAACATTATTTAATTGCTTAATAAACATCATTGTGAACAACTTACCGATAATGCCTGAATTTGAACCTTTTATATAAAAATCATTATATTTCATTGTTGCAAGTTTGAATATTTAGCAATGAAATATGAAGAAATAAACTTGAAAGTAATGAAATTTAAATTGATAGACATAAAAATATTTAAAAAAATATTGTTTTCAATATTTTTGTGCCATTCACTATTTGTGGCAATTTAATAATTAAATGAAATTTGCGATAAATCTGAATACTTTGCTTTAATTTGACATTTGGCTTGCTTGCCGAAATACCTGCACGTGGTGCCAGCTGGGTGGGCTCGCTTCTCCGAGCTCAGCGAAAGGTTCGGCGTTGGTGTCTGAGGGTGTAGTGGGTTTTCGCCTGGCAAGCATTCTCCCTATAAAAAGCCACAAAAATCCAATGATGACATCACGACGCGGCGGATGTGACTCGCCGCTTCAAAAGTCACTGCCCCTTGTCCTATCCAAGGACATTGTATGGTGCACAGGCAAAAACTGCAGTCACCAACCTATCAACGGGATTATCGGGCTCCGAACTGGAAATTTTCCAGAAAAAGGCGTATGAACCGTTTCGTCGGTCACCGGCCACCGATAGGTGCGAACCACTCTCACTCCACTGCCTTGTGGGAAAAGCCATCGCGCTAAAGGCTCGGGGCGGGACCCCCTAAAGGAACTCTTATCTACTCCGTTGTAGCCAACCGGGTAGTATCGTGCCTACGTTCAACGATGACGATGATGAAAATGTCGCATGCTCTCACTACGAATATTACCTTCGGAAGCTACTTTTCAGAATCCACTTCGCAAGCACACATCATCCCCCAACCCTCTCTCCCTGATGCACTCCGGACCATCAATGTTGGACGCATTTCGTCGCAGCCAACTTTCCTTAGATAGGTGTCGATACCTAACGCTCTCCTCTGACCGCGCGCTTATATTAGGCTTGCGTCGTTCAATGTCTGCACCCTGCAACAACCAGAACAACAGCTTGGAATAGCCTGCTCTCTAGAGAAACTATCTATCGACATATTTTGCCTATCGGAAACCTGTCTTCGCGACACGGATTCGGTATTGCAACTGAGTTCTCCTATGCCTCTTGGGAGTAGGTTCTACTTACGTGTGTCCAGTGATCTCGTTGCTTCCTCAGCCGGCATGGCAAGTGTTGGAATTATTCTAAGCCAGAAAGCGGAAACCTCGCTCCCAATTTGGATATCCGTTAATAGCAGACTATGCGCAGCGAGATTTCAGGGTAACAGCAGAGTAAACAAGCATAGCGACGAGAGACGTAACTTATTCGTGATCTCGCCTTACGCACCCACGAACTGTGGGGCAGATGATGGAAGGACGAATTCTACGAAGAACTTCGTTCTCTCTTAACGAGAGCACGCAGAGGCGATATAGTAGTGCTTGTCGGCGATCTTAATGCCCGAGTTGGATGTATAGCGCACTCTGAGCGCATCCTTGGAGAGAAGTATGGAATGTCAGATATATATATATATATATACACTAAAACGGGGCTAATAAGAGAAAGACGGAACCGTAAGTTCAACAAGTTATTCGAGTCTTATAATAAACGTTCATAAGATATATCTTATAAGTCATTATCTGGCAACCGGTATTCTAGTGTTTTGAATTTATCTAATCGACAACTTTCGCAAGCTGAACAAAGATTGTTGGAGAAGGGCTTGAATTTCTGCATAAGTAAGAGCTTTATGAAAGCTGAAGATCTTATCCTCTGTATTGAGGGATCAATAAATGTACTCCCCAACGAACAGGCAGACACGGTAAGAAACTGTACCGCAGGTGTCATTGAAAACCAGGAACAAGGCGATTCAAACCTTGATTCACACGAAAGAGAAGCACTTCTTACGCGGAAACAAGATACATTACTAAGGCTGACAAAGGTAAAGTAACGGTAATTTTGAACAAAAGCGACTATTTAGACAAGGTTGGTGTACACTTATCAGAGGGCTATTATGAACGGGTAGATAATGTTAAAATGTAAACGGTAATGAATAACTGCAAAACGGTAGTCTCTAGGTATTTGCGTGGCGTTAATGAGAGTTTGGGAAAGGGCTTGTGGTATAACCTGTATCCCAAGTCTACTCTAACTCCTAGGTTCTACGGCCTACCTAAAATACATAAGGAAGTCATTCCTGTAAGACCTATCGTCGACGGTATCGGATCACATGCGCACGAGTTAGCTAGACATTTGGCTTATTTGTTGAAACCTTTAGTCGGCAATACAGCCTCTTTCATCAAGAACGCATATGACTTTGCAGCACGCTTAAAGTCGGTAACAATAGATGACCATGAAATAATGGTTAGCTATGACTTAAGCGCTTTGTTCACCAACGTCGATACAACAAGTGCGTTACAAGTAGCTAGACGGGCCTTGGAATCTGATGCTAGTTTGTCAGGTCGCACAAACTTGAGCGTCCAGCAAATTATCAACGGTGTATCGATCTGTCTAAGCATGAAACACTTTGTATTTAATGAGCAATTACATAGACAAAAAGAAGGGTTGGTAATGGGTTCACCGATATCTCCAGTACATGCGAACATGTATATGGAGTATTTCGAGAACAAAGCCCTTACGAATGAATGGTTCAAGCCAAAATTATGGTGGCGCTATGTTGATGACACATTTGTTATCATCAAGCGAGATCAGTTAGAGGCCTTCTTTAAATATTTGAATAAAATAGACTCATGTATTACTATCACAAAGGAAGTGGAATCCTGCACATGCACTGTTCCATTTTTGGACTGTTTAGCACAAAAAGTAGACGGGAAAATAAAAACTTCTGTCTTTCGGAAAACTATCGATACAGATGCTGTACTACGACACACTTCCGCTCATCCAAGGCTGGTTTTCAATTCCTTAGCTTGTTCCATTTTCCATAAGATAGAACACCTGTGCAGCGACGAAAGGGAGCGAAAACAGGCGCACCGTGAAGCGAGCCAAAGGCTCATAGACCACGGTTATCCAAAAGGTTTTGTAAAACGCCAATTGATGAAGGTAAAATACCCATCCAAAAAATCGGAAAAAATTGGCGGGATACAGTTTGTATACCGTATGTAAAAGGCACATCTGAAGCGATACGTAGAATCTTGAACCAGGCGGCCATACGCGTAACTCATAAGAAAGGGAAAACTATCCGTTCGGTTCTGATGCACCTCAAGGATAAGACGCCTTTATCTAGCGTTAAGAACAGCATCTACCGAATCAATTGTAAGGACTGTTCGGGTGTTTACATAGGGCAGACCTCCAGGGAAATTCATACTAGAATCAAAGAACACCGAAAGCGTGTCCGGAGACAGCCACGGGATGCGAGGGAATATCAATCCCTTATTCGTGATTCCGCCTTGGCGAAAAACGTTTTAGATACGGGCCACATCGTCGATCTAGAAAATGTGGCAATATTGAGACGCGGTATTAAACCGTATAGTGAACCCCTACATGCGGAGGCGGTCGAAATTGCCAAGGCGGTCAATAAGGTGGATGGGGCAGAAATCTACACAATCTGGCGCTCGGCACTGATGAGAAATTAAATAGTTTTTTATTCACCTTATACCTACTAGTTAATTAGATTTTTTGGTTTTCTTCAAAAATAGCCTTAGCCCAGTTAGTTATGTACTTTTACGTATGTGGGCAGCTGTGTCAACTGACCATGACCGTGTTCACTTGTATCAGATTGTTTTGGATACACACTGTGAGGAAAATGGACCATTGATCCTGGTCATTCCCACGAGACGTGACACACTGTACGCGTACTATAGTCTGTTTAGCGGTAAAGTCAAATAAGGTGTGGTGGGCTGACTACTACTTAACCATGTTCCCTGTCCTGACTATCACCCTTGGTCTGACGAAGCTTCTGTCTCACAAGTGAAACGTTACAAAAAACTACTCTAACCGATTGCACTCAAATTTCTTTGCATTATATATATATATATATATATATATATATATAATATTTGACATCCGTTTCTGTAAGCACACCCATCATAGGATAAATTTGACCTATCGGTTGCCTAGTCTACTCAGGCGTACACTGTTTCACACCAAAGTAAATTTAGACTAATCTAACGATCGGAAATGTTGTTCACGTGCAACTGAAAAACAGTTGAAAATCGGTCACAACTAAAATTGAACTCAATTTTGCAAGCGTTATTTGAGTCACAAATTTAATCATGAACAAGGATTTGTAACTTGTTTTCACCAAGTTGTTTCGCTGAGTTCAACAACAGCCTCAACGTGATAAATTGGGTCAAGTAGAAATTTTGCTTAAGATGATTCACTCATCACTGTATTTTATCAAAACAAGATTGAGACGACACTTTCTACTCGTCATGTAAAGAAACAAAAAATAAGTGCTCGAAGATCCTATTTTTCATTATTTTCCATCGCATACACTTCGGATTTCGTGCTATTTGTGCTCATCAGTTGGTGGACCGAATGATTAAAATCAGCCTGCATTGAAATACAGCCGGTAAACATGGTATACATTTGTATGCCACTGGTCGATGAAGTTGGTACGACCAAGCTGTTCAATACATGTTCTCAACCACATGAAAATGTGGTTAAAGCAATGGTCATCAACGGAGATCTTCATTTGCATTCATTTCATCACATCCACCACACGACTGGTGTTCGTGTAGTTTGTACTCATCAGGTAAAGACAATACGATCAGGATCCGCTAATTAGCCAAAGTTACTGGCATAGTAGTATTAAATAAAAGTGTTGCTTTGCAGATAAATCTATAGATACATCTTATATTGCAATTCATAATGTGACTTTATACGGAGCCTGTCGCCATGCGTATCAACCTATGGATTTCAAATTTATCGTTCTTATTATATTCGATTTTCCTTGCTGAAACTTATTTACCGTTCAAGTGAAAATTAATTTAAAACTAAACTTGCAAATGAATGAGCATCGTATTCACTTCTGTCCGAGTACATATTTATTTGCATATCTTAATATTTATTCGACAGAATTTTTTTGGAAAAAATAATTGAAACTCCGTTCGATCGAAGGTGAAATTCAAGTTTTATGGGGAGGGTGTAGGACGGGCATCTCATATTTTTCTTTTTATTTCATCCAAACTGATTAATTTGCACAAAAATAATCGGATATCCTGATGAATGAATTTGAATACAAATGCGAATTACAACCTAATTATTTGTTAAACTATAGAATAACTATACTAATGTGTTGTTTGCATAAATTAATAAAATGTGTAAAGTAGGAAAAATATTCCCTAAGTAATCTATTATTCATATACTTTAATAATTTTATATAATGCTTACTACTTTGTACCACGTTTCGTAAGGCAACAGCGCAGCGCGTTGTACCCTTTCGTAAGTTGACAGCGCATTTTTCGAGCTGATGCAAAGGCATGCTTTGAGACTCACATCGATAATAGCAAAAAATTCGTTCATCGTCTTCAGCTACCGCATAATCCAACAGCTTACATTTTATTGTGAGAGTTTGCGCCTTTAAGGAAAGAAACATCTATTGAAAACCGGAAACATAATTTAAATATACGTTTCTTAATATCAGCTTAGTAAAACCCGAACTCTGTGAGATTGATCTTACATTTTTGTGATCACGTTTTACGGTGAGCATATCAGTACGAATACATTTTATGAACTCATTTCCAGAGCAAGTGACTTTCGAATTGGTTAAAACTTTTTGTATTGAAAATGGACTAAACCTCAATGAACTGCAGGTTTTGCTTACCTAATTCTTGCAAATACCAGTGAAAGTTTGATTATGAGATCCTTAACGCAAATCAATTTTTTCCATAAAAACTATTGAGTTTGACGTTTTGGCGTCGATGTGGCAACCAATAAACAAAATATATATTGCATCTTCTTCGAAACAATTCATCTAACTCCTACATAGCTATCTCGGATTTGTGTTCTAATATAATTGGTATAATGTTTAGCACAACGTTTCGCAATTATATTTATTACTTATAATACGTTTTTGAAAACAAACGGACTTGGGAAACCTATTTCTAGCACAATTTACACATATATGGAATAGTGATAAATAACAATATTATTGAATATTTCAAATTAATTCGTTGAGATAGAATTTCCATTGGATGCGGAGATGAAAAGTTGAATGAAAATTTCATATCGAGATGCATATTTAAATTCGGATAGCCGTGAGCTATAACGAGAATATGAAACCACTTACGTTTATCCCACACTCCGAAGTGGCGTATTGAAGGTTCAAATGTAGTTGCGATTTTAGTTGCAACAACCCAGTCGGGCCAAGATCATTCATTAAGAGTGCAAAGTACGCTAGAACAGAATGAAAATCATTAAATCTTTGAAACAAAAGTTATACTTGGAAAATTGATATGATAAACGATAGGTTATAACGGAGCCTCCAATGTTATATGACTACATAAACAGAGCATGGTGATGATTGTCAAACTTACAATTTCTTTCATATCATAGGAACGAGTTACTTAAATCTAATACGACACACAATATATTTTGAAATGTATTTTCTATTATATATAACTGCGCGATTACTACTACGGATGAGATCCATACTACAGAAAAATAAACACAATCAACCCAACAATTCAATATGGTATTGATTCGGGTTTACTAAACTGATTACATAAAAAAGCTTTTGATTATTATAAAGGGTTTCGTGTTACCTGAATGAACTGTTATGATGAAAATTGATACGATGATAACCGAAGACCAGCGAATGTTCGGCATTTGCTAGATCAGAATCAAAAAAGCCATCCTGATTAATTTTCATCAACATATTTATTCAAGCATATGCACATTTTGATTGGTTAATTAAATTGATAGCCCGAGTGGGTGTCGTTATGAGCGAATCACCTTAATTTGCAAACATGTTGTGCAATTGTGCGCCACACGTAGCTAAAATTGGCATGACGAATTAATTCAAATCGTGTGCTCATACAATTTTAGATGGAGGTAAACCAACGGGCTTAAGCAACTAATCCTCATTTCCATTATGAAGCATGTGATTGAAGTATATGCAAATGTGGTTGTTTCACATTCCTTTGTGTTTCGAATCCTGCTACACATCATAGTGTTTCATAGTTGTAATTAATAGATAGCAACATATATGTATATTACAAATTATTACCACTGCGGTCGATGTCGACCGCGGGTGTTCATCACAAACGCAAACCAGTTTTCCAACTCTGACGGTCAATATCAAAATAATTCATATATATTTTACATAGCTCCTTTAAATATGCTTATTGATGAAAAGGTTTCAGCAAAATAAAGCTCAACTTAATTTAATGATCCCCGTTTTACGTCAAAACAAGATTGGAGTTGAAAACAGCGTTATCCGTGTAAACGAGGTTTCAACGAATGAATTTACTTTAACAGCAGAAGTTCCATTAAGACTAATACAAAATATGAGATAAAGGTTAATTTTCAGCGGAAAAAGTGAAATTACCAGTTATATTCCAAAACAAATCATCTTCGTTCTCGTCTATTAGCGACATCAAGCGTTTTGATGAATGTTGAAGAAATGTCTCGCTGCACGACTTTTAAAATTCCATTTGATTATGCTTAGTTTGAAATTTTCCCGAACAACGTAGCGAATTCCCCGTTTGCCATGGTATAAATTACAGAACACAGAGAGCTTGCAATACGGAAAATTTCCTTTGTTTACATGGAAACATATTGATGAATTTCAGAATCAAAACGGTTTTGTGATGACGGAAAATAATAAAAATGGGGAAAAATTATTTTTTTAGGTCATTTGAATAACTGAAGTTGGTTTTGGCGATCTTTATTTGCGTGCCTATCCATAAATCACGTGAAACAGTGAAAGAATGGTAAGCAATTTGAGATTATATGCCAATGTCGGATAAGGTTAATAAGAAGAACTTGTTCAATCGCATGTGCTCAAACACATGTACATGTATTCAAAGTCGTGTCACGAATCTAGATGCAAATTTGCATCTGTTTCGATCCAAATCACCACGATATCACATACGTTTCCCGCGATTGGTCTTATTTTCGTTTGTTTGATAATGCCTTCGATGGGTTGGATCCATTAATACATGAGTGGTTCTTTGAGAGTAAGAAACGTCTCTTTTATTTTTTAATGTGTACGTGATCAAATCAAAAGATATTGTCTTGCCAATGTCAAGATGTGCTCAAACGTGATGTAATTTCATATCCTCAGATATAACGTGTCCTTCGGTATGTGAGAATACATCTGGTTGAAAACTTAATACATTAATTTACGATTTCAACAAATGTCGCACGCATAAACCAACGATAATTCGGAGTTTTAGATTTTCTACTCGGCAAAAGAATCAACGTAATAGATGAAAAATCCGTCAATCATTGGTGAATGAAAATAGGTTATTTTCCCCAAAATAATGTTAGCAGATAAAAGATGAAACGTTATTGATAACTGAAATGCTTTTGTAGTAAAATCAAGGTAGAACATGGTCATAACGCGTTTTCGGTTCAAATGTTGAATTTGTCGTCGAACGTCTGTGAAAGAATGGCAGTCCAACGTTGAAAACGCATTTACATGTTTTGACACAACACTCGAGAACAGGTAATTAAAGACAAGGCGATATATTTTATTCTTTACCAGTCCTAGCAGAACAATGTTCATTACAACTGACTAGCTTTCCGTAGCAAAAGTACTCCTCGGATTTTTCACCAAGGAATTTTTACTGGGCCGAAATCACACCCTGGCTAAATTTTGAGCGATCTGCATTCAAAATTTCTATCAACAACGGGAACAATTTTTCAAACA